>OX393559.1:55108536-55311036 GCA_947650365.1 Chamaelirium japonicum
GGTACTGGAAGGAATTGGATTCTAACGGCCATGGAATTGATTTCTGTGGATTTACAGGAAAGTTCTGCAGAGAAATTGCAAAAATCATTCCATTCTGTTGGTCCTTCCATCGAGAATCTACCAATACATGTTCATCGTAGATGGTGAATAGAGGAGATACATACCTGATCTTCCTTATGTTACTGATGAGATGGGGCAGATCGCTTTATACCTTCTCGATGTCACTGTGAGTATCTGTCGATTATCCTAAAATATACTTCTTTGAGAAAGGATGAACTTCTGAAAACTCAGCCTTAACTGTTTCATTCGACAAATTTAGTTCATGTTTTTTTTTAAAAAAAAAATTAATTACAAAAACCTTTCCCGAACTATGCACCCCCATTTCTTATTGGCCCAAGGATGAACTTCTGAAAACTCAACCTTAACTGATTCATTCAACAAATTTAGTTCATGTTTTTTTTTTTGGCAAATTACAAAAACCTCCCCTGAACTATGCACCCCCCCATTCATATTGGTCCCTCTACTTTGTTTTTGAACAGTTTGAACCCTAAACTATCCACCATCTGGATTTGGCCCCCCTCCATTAGCTTTTATTTCAAAAATAAACTTATCAATTTCCAATAAGACTCGAATAATTTAAAAAATATTGAACTTATGCTTACTTGGACAATGGCATTTTCGAACTAAAAGTTGACAGAGGGGGCTACATGCAGATGGAGCACAATTCAGGGTTCAACTTTTATTAAAAAAAAAAGTTTGTGGGATCGATATGAAATGGAGTGTGTAGTTTAGGGGAGGTTTTGTAATTTGCCCCCTTTTTTTTTGCTATAATCCAGGACTATATTCCAGACAATATAGACAGTGTTTCGGAATTCGAGATCCCACCATCATCGGAATGGAGCAACGGCCATCCATACCCCGTGGATGATGACTTTGCTAAGGAGCCACCGGTCGTTCCACCCCAGCTGACCTGACGGTGCTCGACAGAGACAACGCTGAGAAAGCTTCGGCGAAGCCCCAGCATGTCGTCCTCAACCACCTCTTCATCGAGAAAGGATGGGCCCCATAATCACTAGTTGTCCTCGGACTATATCATATCCAACGATGTTGTATGTTGCAATGATAGGATGGACCAGATATCCACCACTATCTGCATCAAGTTTTATAGTTCACAATTGACATGAGGGTTGTATAAATGTACAGCATAAAGGTTTACATGGATAATTTTCTATCACAATGTTTGCTAAAAGATTAAAGTGGCGGATGTCTGCTCAGTCCCATATTGTTTCTTTACTTTCAGCCTTATATCTCGAGCCCAAAAAAATGTTCTTGGCTCTGCAGAAGACATCGGATGGCTACAACGTGCTATAGACATGCTTCCTGTTGAAGATGAAACTAAATGATTCATATAATTGCTTGACAACATCAGGTCAGCCCACCCGAGAGGATCCAATTTTTATGTAGACAATCAATGAAAATAGTTTCTAACCTGATTTGCACAAAAAAAAAAACTTTTGAATTTCTGAGCTTCTATTTATTCTTACATTTTCTTCTACTATCAAGAATAATGAAGCATATAGGAAACACAATATTAGATTATGTGAAAAAGCTACAGTAGAAATGCAAGATTTTTTTGGTATTTCTTCCAAAGAAAAACCTTTATCCAAAAATTTTCAATTAATAAATCCTTCTACCAGTCCTAACTCCTAAAACGTCCACAAATTCATAATGACATAATCCCTTATCATATCTTTTTTATTTTTCAAAATGATAAAAAATATTGATGAAGAGTCAGGAAGCCACTAAAACTCGGTCTGACTTGGTCAAATAACATTAGTGAGGCGAGTACAGTTCGACTCCAACTCATTGTCATATATCTAAATTCTAACTGCTCATATCCCTATCCAAACGTATATCATTGTTCTACTACTTCCTTTCCGTGAGATTGGATTGGCTTATGAAGTAGTTTTTCTTGATACTGCTTCTCTCTACTGCTTCTCCCTGCATGTACAATAATGAATTGGATGGATTTTGGGTTTCTCTGATACTATTCTCTTGCTATGTTTGACTGAAATTCTAAGAATTTCAAGCAGCACGTGGATAAGTGTCTTGGATTTATCGGGAAATGCGGCGAGGGACAACAAGAAGATGAGTATAGTGTCGAGGCACATTCAGCTAGCGGTGAGGAATGATGAGAAGCAGTTGAAGCTGCTATGCACCATCACTATCACCAACGACGGTGTGATGCCCAACATCCACAACCTGCACCTCCCCAAAAAGGATGTAGCTTCCAAAACTGCCCCTGCAGATATGCAGATGACGAGTCCTACAACCCTTTGCTCTTCTCGCTCTCGTTTGTTTAGGTTTGAAGATTGATGGTAGGAGGTGATGTCTTTAGGTGTTTGATCTTTTTCTAATGTCTATGTAATTTGGATACTGGAGTATGTGAATGATAATAGATGTTATCCTCTTTGCCACTATCTGTCTGTTTAATGCATCAACTTACATTGAAGTGAGCAATGAGAACCTATGGAATAATACATCTCCAGATTTCTTATCAGATTGCTCCAATACATTAGTGGAATTACAATGAGGGAAATATGAGAGTTGAAAATATCACCAGTTGGTGTTTGGAAAAATGCTAATATATCAAACTGTATTTTTGGTGCTCGATCTCCACATGATCTTGGCACCGACAACCACCACGACCACCTTCATCGAGTCACATTACTGTGTACCACCAAGCTTAAGCCTCAAAACCCCCTTTGTTCCTTTTCTTGGGGCCAAGTACCACCAGATGGCACCCAAGACTGGATCTGACTACCCGTCCCTCGATTTACTCGAGCCACAAATGGGATTGTAGCAGGGAGGGCTAGATTCAACCCCCCTCCCCTTCCTTCTCTGGTCGGCAAGCAGTACAGGGAGGGGCGATAGCGAAAAGAGTAGGAATCTTTGTCTGCCTTCTTCTGTTGCTGCTTTTAAAAATATATTGGGGTGGAGTGTTTCATCCCAATGGTGGAAAAGGCCGTTGGCTAGGAATTGATAGCGAGGTTTTAAATTTCAGGTGGGTTTTGAGGACCCATTAGCTCTCATATCCTCTTCTAGAGAGGTTCGTTCGGTTTTGATCATTTGAAGTTTTAGAATTTAATGATTACACAATTATTATTGTATTAAATGAACCCTTCCTTTTTTATGTGGGTTTCAGATTTAAAACAATTTTTTTTTTGTTTCCATCGAGTGATTTTATTACCGAAGGTGGCTAAGTGTGTTTGCTGAAGAGGACGGTGGGAGTGGGGGGTGGCAATGCTCAAGGGTTGTGTTGCTGCTAAAGGCGGTCCGAATGTGTTTTGCCGTCGAAGATGACTGTTGCAGTGCCGACAGGCACGGGCATTCATATATAGACTAATCAAATATTACTATTGTTATTTTCGCTCAAAAAAATATTATTATCACCCTCGAAATATTATTCTCTCACTCAAAATATCATCACTTTTAAATTATTATTATCATCTTTAAAATATTGCATCTTCTTTCAAAACTTTATCACTCCTTAAAATATTTTTGTCTTTTCAACCAACCTTTGGCTTTGGTTCCTAAATACAATTCCTAAATACAAAACTGATCCTAATTACTTTGATCGAATGGTTCAAAGTGAACTCAAACATCACATCACACGAGTTCACATCACACGAGTTCCAATCCTTCCATGGTTTCCCGCGAACCGGCTCTCTGCAAACACTGAGACGACTGATTGGATCGCCCGAACGAGGAGCCTTTCTTCCCCGCCATCCATGTTTCCTAGTATCAATCATGATTAGATTCATGAAGGTCAGACGACCCAAATGGCCGAATTTCTCCTCCCCCCACCCACCCAATCCTTCCGCCGGCTTCGCTCGACGCAGTTTCCCGGCAAACGCTGTGCAGTTGGCAGCCGATGACGAGCACTACGCCCCTCCGTCAACCGGCTTTGATTCTTACGCTTACGCCCGAGCCTTGAAGAATTGCATCATCGCCGGAGTCCCCAACAGCGGCAAAGCAGTTCACTGCCATGCCCTGAAGAGTGGGGGGTGCTTGGATCTCTTCTGCAAGAACATTCTTCTCAACTTTTATGTAAAATCCGATCTCCTCGCGGATGCCCACAATTTGTTTGGTGAAATGCCGGTTAGAAATATGGTTTCCTTTGTCACATTGATTCAGGGTCACTTACAGTGTGGTGAATTCACCGAGGGGGCTCATCTTTTTCTTAGACTTCATCGAGAGGGGCATGAGCTTAATCAGTTCGTGTTCACTACGGTTCTGCAGCTGTCTGTGTATATGGAGTCGCTGGAGCTGAGTTGTTGCCTGCATGCGTGCATCTGTAAGCTTGGGCATGACTCGAACGCTTTTGTAGGGGCTGCTTTGATTGATGCATATTCGCTTCGCGGGCTTGTCGATAATGCAAGGGAGGTGTTTGGCAGGATTGTTGGGAAGGACATTGTGGCCTGGACTGGGATGGTGTCTTGCTATGCCGAGAACGATTGTGCAGAGAGAGCCGTGCTACTCTTCTCTCGGATGAGGAATGCTGGGTTCAAGCCCAACAACTTCACCCTGACTAGTTTGCTCAAGGCCTCTGTTTCAATGTTGTTGCTTGAACTTGGTCAGTGCATCCATTGCTGCTCGGTAAAAGCTAATTATGAATCCGACCCTTATGTGTGTGGTGCTCTGCTTGATATGTATGCAAAATGTGGGGACGTCGACGATGCTCGTGCTGTTTTTGAGATGGTTCCACATGCCGATGTGATATTTTGGAGTTTCATGATCGCTCGTTTTGCCCAATGCAACCGGAATGAAGAGGCTTTGGAGCTTTTCCAGAGGATGAGGCAGGCTTTGATAGTTCCTAATGAATTTAGTTTTTCCAGTGTTCTACAAGCTTGTGCCAGTCTAGGATGCTTGGAATTTGGTATGCAAGTCCATAGTCACGTTGTGAAGATTGGTCTTGACTCAGAGATTTTTGTCGCAAATGCGCTTATCGACGTCTATGCGAAGTGTGGAGATATTGGGACCTCGAGGGAGATATTCTCCAGATTGTACTGTATAAATGACGTGACTTGGAACACTATGATTGTTGGTTATGTGCAATTAGGCTTTGGAGAAGATGCTCTGCTTATCTTCCGTCAAATGCATAATACTGAGATACCGGGAACTCAAGTCACCTACTCTAGTGTGCTTCGGGCTTGCGCAAGCATAGCAGCCATTAAGCTGGCAAGTCAGATTCACTCTTTGATCGCTAAGACCTCTTTTAATGATGACACTGTAGTTGGCAATTCTCTGATTGATACTTATGCCAAGTGCGGGAGCATCAAAGATGCACGCAAGGTCTTCGACATGATGAGTGAACATGATGTAGTTTCTTGGAATGCTGTGATCTCAGGGTATGCTATACATGGTTTGGGTATGGATACCATAAGCCTTTTTAGTAAGATGAACAACACGGATGTTAAAGCCAATAGTGTGACTTTTGTTGGTGTTCTTTCAGCATGTAGCAACATAGGTTTGGTGAAGCAGGGTCTATCGTATTTTAAGTCTATGACTATGGATCACGGTATCGAGCCATGTATGGAGCACTATACTTGCATGGTTAGGCTTTTAGGACGTTCTGGTAATCTTGACGAGGCTATCAAATTCATTGAAGAGATCCCATTGAAACCTAGTGTTATGGTTTGGCGTGCATTACTTGGTGCTTGTTTGGTCCACAAGAATGTTGAACTTGGAAAAATGTGTGCAGAGAGAGTGTTGGAGTTGGAACCACAGGATGAATCGACATTTGTATTATTGTCGAATATATATGCTACAGCAGGAAGATGGGACGATGTGGCCTTCATCAGAAAATCCATGAGAAGTAAAGGAGTAAAGAAGGAGCCTGGCCTTAGTTGGATTGAGATCAAGGGTGAAGTCCACTCTTTTTCAGTGGGAGATGCATCACACCCAGATATGAGGGTGATCAATGCAATGTTGGAATGGTTGAAAATGAATATCAAGAAAGCAGGATATGTCGCAGATGGTAATGTGGTTTTGCATGATATTGGGGAGGGGCAGAAGGAACGTCTTATATGGGTACATAGTGAGAGGCTGGCCTTAGCATATGGGCTTATAAGCGGACCACCCGCAAGTCCAATTCGCATCATCAAAAATCTTCGTTTCTGCTCGGATTGTCATGCTGCGTTCAAGTTAATATCTAAGTTTATTGGACGTGAAATCGTTGTGAGAGATAGTAACCGCTTTCATCATTTTGATGGAGGAACTTGCTCCTGCTGTGATTATTGGTGATGGTTTACATGCTAAAGACAGTTTATGGTTCTCCTAAGAAGATATTGTGACAAGGGTTACTGGTAATGGTCGTGGGGATTCACTGCTTTTACACTAACAGACAATTCAAAGGTTTTCTTACACCACATAAGGTAAGAATGACTGGTATGTGATGATTTTGTCTTGCTGATGCTACAATGTAAAACAGTATACATGTATATATTAAATAATAGGTCATGTAAAGGAGTATATATTTATATTTCTGTTCATGTCATTATCTTTATCATGTATCAATAAGGTTATTTCATATTAAATATCAATACATTATGTTGTAACAGACTTCTGAACTGCATGTATGTGCTGATCTAGATATTCATCTACTCTGCAGCATTGGTTCACACTGCTAAATGTCCTGCTTCATCGCTTGGTTTCTCACGGTGCATCACTTATTCACCTATTTTAGTAGGTCTTGCATTGTAGCAACATCTTGTTCATTTGACTTCTGGACTTCTGGTTTGGTTGTAGCTATGGCATTGGAGTTTATGGATGCCCATAGTGGAGGACAACATACATGCAAATGGTGGTGGGTAAGGGTAAGGGTGTCCTCAATTCGTTTATGATTCATTAAGAAAGACTTGTATGCCTATGATACTTGATCTCTGAAGTTTTCCCCATCATTGATGCTAGTGAGATGCCTGTCATCTAAATGGCACATGGAAGTATGAGTTATAAAGATTCTTCTATGTGCATACACATATGCCTCTTCTTCTCACAAATAAGAGGCGCAACTTCTCAGAGACTCATTCTTTAGGTACTTTGCTATTTAATTGCAAGTGTTATATTTCACTCACATATACTATGCTTCAAAATCTAGTCTATAGGAATGTCATTGGCACTTGCTGCTGTGTTTGTTAATAGATCAAAGTTATCTATGGAATGGATGCATGAATAGAAGGATTTGGTTTGAAATTAGTTTAGCACCATTAGCATAGGAAAAAGCCAAAGGGCACATCATGGAAGAAACCCTCAAGGGGAATGCTTAAATGCAATAGGGCTCCAAACTATCAGTATAAGGGATTACAAAGGGGTGCGGTCACCTACGAGTGAGACACACAAAGGTAGCATGAAAATACATGTAATGTTAAGACATGTAAAGAAAAGATAACCACTCTTAACATCACCCCCTCAAACTCATGGTGTGAATCTACATAGAAATTGTAGAAGGCGTATTATTGGTATACCGAACTATGCTAAGGCGTTCAACCGGGGAGTCACCATTCAACCTGTCCTATGTGTCAAAAGTTATCCTCCCACTGAAGTCTATCATCCCCACCCTAAGAACCCTCGCGGCGGAGTCAGGCATAAGGGATCAGCTGTGGACGGACGATCAACCAAAAAGTAAGACGTCAGATCTTCAAAGCAGGAGACCTTGTTATGAGGAAGATCTTCGACAATACTAAAGATCTGAACAACGGAAAGCTAGGACCGAATTGGGAAGTATATAGTCGAAGGCGTAGGCAACATGGGAGCATACCGGCTAAAGTCTCGTGAAGACGATGTTGTAAAAAGAAAATGGAACGCAACCCACCTTCGCAAGTTTTATCAATAAGAGAAGTTGACTCCAGGCCGATCTTCAACATCTCGTCTCTCTGTCAAAGGAGAAATGAAGACTCATAGCTGTCTCTGACAGTCCGAGTGTGGGATAAAGCTCATATAGGGTAAAAGCTCTTTTGGGATGAAGCACCTATAGGTTCAACCCCCTTGTCCCATGTGTGGGGAAAAACCCACCTTGATCTTTGACAATCTGAGTGCAAGATAAAGCTCATATAGGGTAAAAGCTCCTTCGGGATGAAGCACCTATAGCCAGGTAGGTTGTGCCCTCATCCAATTGCAGAAAGTAGTAGAAATAAACAACGATAAGGGTTGAGGAATTGGTGGTTCAACCCAAACAATATTGTGCTTGTCGTCCTCTTTAGCTTGTCGTCCTCTTCCTTGGTGAGATTTTCGTGCCCCCCCGCTGCGGCCAGTTCAACACGGAAAAGGGAGGCAAATCGTACATTGTGGCAAATATACACGATGCACGTCGACGTGTACTCCACCTCAATCTGCAGGAAGATGATGAAGAGGGCCTTTGTTGATGATGGAAGCTCACGGCTGCGATGAATCACGTGCCTTGCAAATCCGACCAGCGTCGCAAGAGATTGACGACGAGGCATTCAAATGATTGCACAAATCTGGTCGGCCTGATTAGTTAACATCTTCGAGAGACTCCTCGATGACCTCACCGACGGCGAAGCATGCACGGGTGGCGATGAACATAGTGGAATCAAGGTGAAGAAGATAAACAATAATTCTTCCTTGGTTCGGATCTAGTTTAGTATAGGTCGGATTTGTGTCCAACTTAAGTAGACGAGATATCAGTCACTATGCTATCAAAGTCGGGACTAGTCGGCGACTAGTCCCCGACTAGTCCCTGGGCGGCATTTTGCCGACCGATTAATTTCGATTCTGTCACTGCTGGGCGGAATCCCGACTAGTCCCCGACTAGACCCGAGTAGCCCGACTAGTCCCCGACTAACGACTGTCGACTAGTCCCCAGGTAGCATTCTACAAGCAAATTTTTTTTTTGAAAGGAGTCTTTGCAAGCAATTTTGTTTAGATTTTTTTACATTGGCTCAAAGTCTTGAGTCGCAAAACTCACAACTATGGCTCTTCCCTGTAATCATCTGTTGAGCACCTGAGAATCTCAGATAAAAACATAGACAAATAATTAGTTTATTTGTTGATATCCATATAACCCTATAATCAAAATTGGGGTTGTTCACTGATTAAACATCATCAAACAAATATTGTGATGAATTCTTAGTTCTGAGTCTTTTGACATGGGCATGAAGCTAATACAACTGTGTTCTGTTAGACTGTTACTTATGTATTTATACCCTTGCTGTGAAGTGTGAAGGTATGTATTGTTATTAACCGACTAATATCATATACTTATTGACATTTATGCTAGTTCATATATCATATATGTTTAGGGAGGGGGGGGAGGGGTTAGAATAAGTTTTGGCCGACTAGTCCCGAATTAGTCCCGACTAGTCCTAGTCGGCCCTTGGCCGACTAGGGCCGACTACCGACTTTGACTGCATAGATCAGTCATTGATCATATCAATGGTTGATAGCAATATCCTCTTTGCAAAATCCCTTTAACCCTAAACACTTGGGTTCTGAATCACGACGATGACCTTTGAGGAGATGAAGTTGATTCCCGACTCTGGCCCATGGAGTTCTAGCAAAGACATGCAGGTTGTTTGAGTGGTGGACTGATGGCGTCACAAAACCATTGGTTGAGGATTTGCTTAGCTCGGTTGGAGTGGAGACCGTAGCAAAATAATACAGATGCCGGTGGTTGATGGCCTTATGAAACCATCGATCGGGGATCGTGCTCTGCTCAATTAGAGATCTACCACACAGATGGAGATTGCAATGGAATGATACAGATGCCGACGGTGCTGAATCTGCTTCGACTCGACCTTATTGCTGACATCAATCATTTATGGCATTGAGACTGATACGGCAACATAATCATTCTTTGGTAAAGATGAGATATCGATGTCGAAGCTGAGACTAGAAGTTGTAACGAGGCTGTTCAGAGTGGAGGTTACCATATCCATCATACCATCAAGGCACGTCCCATCTACTTGGGGCATCTTTTTCACCATTCATTTTATTTAGGACTATATCTGTTGTCAATGAAAGTTTTTCCATGTCTTTTCTAACAGCTTCTATCAATGTTATTCTAGGTCTTCCCCTTCTCCTTGGACCTTCCAAATTAATATGGGGCCCTCTTTTTACCGGAGCCGCCTCTACTACGTTTGCCCAAACCATCTTTAGTTGTTCTCCATTATCTTGTCCTCAATTAGTGCCACTCCAACACTTTCTTTAATACACTAATTCCTCACTTTATCCCTCAGTTTTTACACATATCCACCTCAGCATCCTCAAATTTGTGGCAATGGATCTTCTATTACTGGAGATGGAGAACAACGTGATGCCATAGATGGAGGACCATGGTGCAGATGTCGAAGGAGATTGACGATGGTTTGTAGCCGGTGGCAGAAGCGACCAATGATGGTTGGAGCTAGAGAATGGAGAGAGCCATAGCTCTAATACCATGTATGGGAAGAAGCCCAAAGGGCACACCATGGGAGAACCCTCAAGGGGAATGCTCAAATGTAATAGGGCTCAAGGCCAACAATATAAGGGATTACAAATGGGTGTGGTCACCTACCAGTGAGAATATCACACAATGGTAGAAGGAAAATACTTGTAATATCAAGACATGTAAAGTAAAGGTAACTACTCACCAAAGGTTATTTATCCCTGCTTCGAAGCTCTTATCTAATATATCAGAAACTGAAGCAGTATGGGAGTGCAATGCATTTATCGCCGTCTTTCTGAGCATCTTTTCATGGCATACCGTGCAATGCTGATTTAAAGTTAGTCACCAGTTCTCATTTTGGTAAGCTTGCTAAACAAACATTTAATTTGTTTCTTGCTTGGTTAATCTTTATTTCAACTCTTGTATATAAGTATATAACAAATGTTGGGGATCTTTAGTGAAGTTGATAGTTAACGAAATGAAGCATGATGTCACCTATGGACACAACAAATAATATGTCGTCATAGTGTACAACACCAGTGCATTGTATGCAATATCTAAGCAATTCCTGTAAATTATTGACTCTCACTAGGCAATTTTGCAGCATATAAGATTCACCAGTTCAAAGTGTTAGGTCTCTATTGTTAATATGTTTAGGATCAAGGTTGGGAACTGTAAACATGGAAATCGTACGTTATCCATGAGGCCATGACCTACAATAATATCCTCTTCAATATGGCATAGGTAAATAATTTAGAGCATTATCAGCAAGCAGATGGTTCCGGAATCGGTTTAAAACTATATTATAGCAAAACTATACTATAGTAAAAACCATGGATTGAAATTTTGACCGAAATACCAAAATTTTGGTCAAATATTTCGGTTTGGGTCGAAACTGAAATGAAAGATAGGTGTGAAACCCAATTTCGATCAACTTCGGTCATTTCGATCAAATTTGACAATTTCAGTTTCTTCTTTTCGAACCAGAACTGATACTATAAATTTCGGTCCATTTCGGTTAATTTTGGTCAATTTCGGTTACAAAATTGGCAATATAAATTTCAAATTTCAGTTAATTTCGGTCGAAATTTCGGTTTCGGCTTGACCTGAAAACCGACAAAAGACCGAAATTTAAAACCTTGGTAAAAACCTAGTATTCTACGACGTCCCCATTGAACCACCACCATGATTGCCACCTTGCCACACCTTCTTGTCGAACTCTGTCATTATTAATGGTTACCCACATCATATTAGCATGGTCAAGATGTGCACCTCCATCCATACTATACCTCATGTAATTTCATATCCGTAGCTAGAGAATTCATACTAACCCAAAACAAAGTTCCGAATTGATTCCCGTCTCCCCAATTCGAATCGAGCCACATTGCAAATTGGATCTTGATTTAGGATAGTATAAGGAGTTAATGTGGTTGGAACCAAGTCCAAGTCTACTATAGAAGAAGAAGCAGACCAAAACCACTGGATAAGCCCAAAGTCGAGCAACCATCAGATGCCCAATTCAGCAAAACCTATAGTTGCTAAGATGGTTCAGGATGGAAGACGGATGAGCTGCATTTTCTAAGTCTGCATGGGTGACGTAAGAATCCCATAATCCCATTAGATTCACCTGCAAGGATGAGTACGATGTTCCAGCTTTTTCTGATTTCAACCATGAATCATCCCCTCCTTCAGTGGGGGCGGCCACTTCGGCGGATCCGGGTGGTACCCAATTTGATGTTTCTCCGTCCTTTGGTTCTTGGGTTCAATTCTTTGTTGCTTCTTCCATTTCACCTCCTTGAAGCTTTATTTTTGATGAGTACGCTGCTCAGGTTCTTATTCACAACGGTGTACTTGAAATTCCACCCCAACGTACAGTATTATGAAGCCACTAAGGTATGACAACAGCCTCTTATTTGTAACTATTGAGCAAATGCGGACCCTTTGATCATGTTGGGCAAATTTTTTCTTCTCTTTGGGATTTGCAAGGTACCATGGATTTCATCCCATTATCAAATGGCTTTATGATTTTTAAGTTTTTGTCTAAAGAAGAATTAACTAAGGTCCTCACTCGAGGACCACGGCTTGTGCCTGGCCAAATAGTTGTGGTTGAGAGATGATGGCCAGGATTTCACCTTGATAAAGATCCTATCTCCCGTGCGGCTGTATGATCCATCTTCCCTATCTCCCTTCTGAATATTGTCATAAAGATCTGTTAATATTGTCCATTGTTGCCATTGCAGGGTGATCGACCTTTAGAGGTGGATCTTTTACTGGTCATCGGATGGGCGGCCATAACTTTGATCTTCGTCTCCTGATGGCTGTTCGTAATGTCGACAAGTTCCATAGATTCGACATTATTGGTCAAAACGAGGGGATCAGAAAATAAATCTCAATTGAGAAATATCTAAGCATTATTCAGAAAATCAATTATGTCATGCACTTTTTCTCTTCATTTCTTTTCAAGGAGCCTGGTTTGGAACCCTATATGATTCACAATGGTGTTTTCTCAGAAAGAGTTGCAGTATTTTCTCTCTATGTTGGTGGCAGCAGGTCAGTTGGTTCAGTCTGATAGATACATCCCAACTGATGAAAGACTCTTGTACCTACCCTAAATCTTAGAAACATGTTGATCTCATGTTGTATGCTTGAAACATAAATAATCAAGATTGGAAGCTACCCATAGGACTTTCTACTGATGATATCCTTAGACCTACCTTGAAGCCATAAGATGCGAAACGATTAATTCTGTGGCCGTCTTTTATTGGTCGAAGGTTTAGATCACCGTATCAAATGAGTAATGCATAAACGACTTAGCTATCGATTATAGGGACAATTTTATTAGTTTATTTATATTATGCCAAGTACATGCTAGTTTTTGGAATTTGAAGTGTATTTTATATATTCAATTCTTTTCCTGCTTTTTTTTGTGGATTAATCTATATGAACAACTTCATCAAACTATTTACCTTCCTCCATTAGGAGATTGGCAACTTCAATCGTTCCTTTATTTAGTTTCTGTTGGTGAATAGTCCCACATCAGTAAGGGAGGCATCTATAGGCCGCTTAATATACATGTTGTGCTCTACCCCCCTCCAAGAGGTTAGCTTTTTGGAGCACTCCGGGTTAGTAACATGGTATCGTATCTAGGCCCGTCTTCTGCTCTTGCTCCCGCTCCACATGCGCCCTCATCGATTGTGCCTTGCCACATGTGCTCTGTGTAAGGGGGAGTATTGACGAATAGTCTCACATCGGTAAGGAACTATTCCCCCTCCAAGAGGTTAGTCTTTTGGAGACATGGGGTGTTCTAAAAGTTTCTGATCTAAAAGGTGGTGTGTTCAATTTCCACGCCTGAATACTATAATCTTGGATAGAATTGCACTTGCTTCAAGGAAACAGTGAGACCAAAATCTGTTTTGTTCTTTTGTTTGTTACAGTTTAGGAAGCAAGAATGAGAAAAGGAATGGGAGGCGCAGCGAGAAGTGAAACTAAGGAACAATCTGAACTAGCATAGTGAACTTTCAAGATAGCCGTCGAAGGGAAGTCGCTACCCCCATCACTGCATCAGCAACTACTAGACTGTTAAGGCAGTGTTTGGACAAGCTTATCAGCGTCGCTACCCCCGTTTTTAACTTAAGTGGGCTGCTTATGCGAGAAAGATGTTTGACATAACGGAATGGGACCTTTCCTTACAACTCTAGTTTTGGGGGTTACAGAAATTTCAATTTGGTATCAGAGCTTAGTCTAACACTCACTCACTTGGTTGTGGGGCCCTGCCCATTTATTTTTTGGCGTTCGTTGTCCACGTGAGGGGGGGCGTACGTGAGGGGGGCGTGTCTTTTGTTTGTTTAGTCCCATATCGGTTATGGACAGTTCAGGAGTTTGGTTAAATATCAGACCAGAACCTTCTCTTACTACTCGAGTTTTGGGGGTTAAGAAAATTTCAATTAGTTAAACACTAAATCATTATTCTCATTAGGAACCAAAATATTCTCTCTTGAAGGAGTTTTATCAATGAGGTCAAAACATAGGACAACCAAATGTGAGATCCACATCTTGGAAAGCATCTCACCAAAGGGCCTATGCACTTGTGCATTGCATATCTACTCCATAAGAGTGCAGTATGCAACTATTTCCTCGCGGTTGTAGTAAGATTGGACCACTAGCTTCTCGATAAAGGTTTCAAATAGTGGATCTTCAAAAGATCCGCTTGGAGCTAGTTAGCTCAATTGGTAAAGTCTCTTGGTGGTTGTAACAGAAATCTGTGATCGAATCTCGCCTCCATCAAAAGAATAACTGGCAGGGGTCCAGGCTTTAACCCTCCTCAGATGTGATGCTGATGGATTTATCAAAAAAAGAAAAAAAAAATCATGATTTCATTGTTGCTTAGTGGATTACTTCATGAGCAATCCATTATCCTCAAATCATATGATCTCTCTCTCTCTCTCTCTCTCTCTCTCTCTCTCTCTCTCTCTCTCTCTCTCTCTCTCTCTCTCTCTCTCTCTCTCTCTCTCTCTCTCTCTCTCTCTCTCTCTCAAGTGACTAGTACTCTTTCACAGAAGTAGTGGGGAGTATCCCTTAAGATCTAGTGAGCCTTCATTTTAGGAATTAGGGCTTATGGTGATGTCCTAGTTTATTTATAAAAGAGATGCCTCTCATCTATTAGGCATTCTTGATGAGCAAGAACTAAACTATAAACACCCTCCACTTATATCTCTTTCTTTGTCATCTCGGATCCGCACCGTCGTGGATGATCGATCGCGACAACCTAGCAAATCAAAAGTGATCATGTCATCTTCAACGGGAGGCATAAAGTTTCTACCGCTTCCGCTATTTGTTGATCCGATCTTCGACTTCTTCATTGGATCTTTACAATTTTGCATAGATCTTCGTAGGAGATCCTCACATAAAGTTTCTACCGCTTCCGCTATTCGTTGACTGCAGTACGCAACTATTTCCTCATGGTGGTAGAAAGATTGGACCACTAGCATCTCGATAGTTTTCAAAACAGTGGATCTAGGAAAGATCCGTTTGGTGCTAGTTAGCTCAACCAGTAAAGTCTCTTCGTGGTTGTAACCAAGACCTAGAGAAATGCTATTTAGTCCGAAGGTTTTTCCGATTCTGCCAGCCCGATTGACTTGGTAGTGTGCAATTGGTGGCTGAAACCCACTAGCGATATTTAAATCTATTACACCACCAGTTGCACGCTGCCACATCAATGGGGCTAAGCGGAATCAGAAAAACCTTCGAGCTGAATAGCATTTCTCCAAGACCTGGGATCAAATCTCGGATTCATCAAAAAGATAACCGAGAGGGGTCTATGCCTTAACCCTCCTCAGATACGAAGCGGATGGATTTACCAAAAAAAGAAAAAAAATCATGATTTCATTGTTGCATAGAGGATAACTTCATGAGCAGCCCATTATCATCAAATCACATGATATGCAAGGTTGACTCTCTCTCTCTCTCTCTCTCTCTCTCTCTCTCTCTCTCTCTCTCTCTCTCTCTCTCTCTCTCTCTCTCTCTCTCTCTCTCTCTCTCTCTCTCTCTCTCTCTCTCTCTCTCTCTCTCTCTCTCCTCTGAAGTAGTGCCCCTTAAGATATGGTGAGACCTTTCATTTTAGGTTTGTTGGACAGTTTGGCATGCCACGGCTAAATGGGCGGTGCCAAAGGTGTCAGCGAGAAGAAAGATACCATCATTCGAAGAAACTATAATTAATAAAGGAAAGCAGCTTTCTTCTTGGGCTCCCCCCTTTTAGAGACTTGCATTGCATGTGTTCATCCCATTGGATCAAGATATAGTAACCCTAACAACAATAACAACACAAAAGGGGAAAGAGGGGGGGTTCCCCCCATGTCCCCACTCCCTAGTTTTCACCAATGCATGCCATGGAAAAACTCCCACATTCCCATCAAAAGCACAAATTTATTCTACTTGTGTAGGCCTGTGTGATGCATATAAAAAATTACTTAATTAGAGACTGATTGATGTATAAAAAAATGAGAAATGTTATCCAACCAGATGGGTTTACGGACGGGTGGCGAGACGGTGATCGCAGCCTTCTGTAATTATTGTCAGCTGTCTGTTTGCTTACTGGCCCGAGCGAAGTGTCATTCATTGGTCGGGACTGGGTGCAAACAGACGGCTGCGATCACCATGTGGTTGAATCATAAAGAAATAGAGAGGTTCATGCATGACTCCCTCTTGCATGGCACTTGCCCCCATATATTCTTTGGCTTTCCTCCCTCCCTTTCCTCTCCTTCCCACTCTCCGTCAACATACCCTCATCATGTCCAAATTCCATCACTGAAATTTTATATTATTTCCCTCCTTGTACGTTTATAAGTGCGATTGCATCAATCCCAATAGCTAACTCTACGGTTTTCCTCTCGAGAGGTCATATGATCAAATCGCGGGTATGCCTTACACAGCGTAATGCGATGCACAAAGGCTCTGTCTTCGACAATGAAAAAAGCTTTATGCTCGTATGATCGGTCAGCTTCGAACCATGGTCTCTTTGATGCAGTAGTATTTACAGACGTCGCTCTAACGAGGACATATATGTTCTCTTAATTAACAAGAGATCAAGAACGATAGTGCTTCTCAATTAGGCTTGCTATGTGGTGTATTATGATTGGATCATTTGGGTTTAAAGCTCAGTTAAGTTATGATAATGTGATGCTTATGTAAAGGGCTCCATCAAAAAGTTGCCCCAAAGAACAATCATACACCGATCGATCGAATTCAATGGCATTGCACCCAAGATCCTCAACATGGAGAGCAAAATTAAGCCCATCATGTGCACTAATCACCCAATTAATCACATCCTTTCAAGCCCATAGAAAGAGTGGTCAAAACACAAGTCATGATGCACTTTTAGTTAGGAGGAACACTATTTAACAGCAATAGTTCCAACTATTTATTTGATTATGAGAGGGTTAGGACTTGAAATCTCTCTCACTCTCTCTCACACACACTCTCCTCTTTTCTCTCTCCTCACTCTCTCTTTCTCTCCCTTACTATAAAATTTTCACTAGCTCTGAAAAGGACTGTGTGTTTGAAGTGATCTTATACAAGAGAGATCATGAGCCCATGTAGTAAGAAATAAGTGGTGCAACTGCACATCCAACCAACTGAACCAAGTTCAAACTGAACCACATAAACGGACCTACTAACCTTTTGTCCATTTGACAGTGGGTCTTTAACAAACGGAACTTCATACAGGTAGTGGGTTTTTTTGTGGGGTCATGTTTGGGGTCATGGTGATAGGTCTATATAGAGTTTCCCTCCCTTCAGGTGGCTCTGAAAGCGAGCGAGTTGGGCGGCGGGGCGCGAGAAGGGCCCGCGAGCAATATACCCGACAAGCCGTGGCCCATGGATTTCCACGCTTTTGCATGGATGCGGGCGAGACCCACCACCCGCTCCCAAAAACTGGGACCCACCTCCTGACCGCGCGTGCAAAGCCCGGGCTTCATGGATGGAGGACAGCGGGGCCCACCACGAGAATGGAGATCAATCGTTTCCCCGAACTGTAAAGTTTTCTTTCCCTTCATCATTTCACTTTTCCCATGGGTTCTTAAGAGGGAAAGAAAAGAAAAATGTTAAGGGAAAGAGAAAAAAAAAAAAATGTTGTGATGCCAGCTCAGCTTTGTCCATTGCTCCTAGCAAGCGAGTTGGGTTTAGAATGAGTTTATCTGAAGCTGGATTTTGAGAAAGTTTTTGATTATCTGGATTGATGTTTCTCGATGGAACGGATCGAACGACACTAGGTAAGTGGCGAGTTTTTCGATTAACTAAATAGAGACATTGGATCTGGTGCTGACTCTCATCGTTAGAGCTCGCCTGCTTCTTTAATAGAGCTAGATCTCCTGTTTCTCCTTGTCTATTTATTCTAGCGATGGATGGTTTTGACGTCAGAGGATTAGGAGATGAAAGCTGTGCGGTCTCGAACCTGCACTTCGTATATAAAACACTATTATTCTGTGAAGCATGCCCCCTACAGTTCTCTTCCTTGAAAGTTCTACTGTATAAGCTGGAATTGGTATTGGGGTTGAAAATAAATTTTCGTAAGAGCACCCTTTACTTCATTGGCAATGGTACTAAAGCTGGGGAGACATTTGTCACGATGATGAACTACAAGCAAGCTTCCCTCCCTATGAAATATCTGGGACTCCCACTAAATGGCAGGGTACTAATTAAGGAGAGAAGGGGGCATCACATCCACTGCCTTAGTACCTATGTTGTCGAAGAGATCGACTATCATTGGAGTTCTCATCCTTTTGTAATCTTTTTATTGTTAATATATGATATCTGGCCAGGGGCTGCCTAGCTAGCACTCCCTCACATTAAGGGGTTTTCTATAAAAAATAATTTTTTATTGCAACTTGACGTGGTACGATCATAGTCGTCCATTTGACCTAGCCTCAAACAGTGAATCGTACGTAGCCCAAGCTGGCAGGCAAATAGAACGATGTTATCATATACCATGTCAAGGTGGCAAAGCAGTTGGCAAAATAGCATTAATTGCTAAAATAATACATGGATAATACAGTACCGATGGAAGTATGGACATGAAATTTGTATTGGATCAATAGCTGTATTTAAGTACACCATATACATGCTTTCTAATGGCCGAGGTAGGATTTTGCACCAATATAAGCCCTTGAATATGGATAATTTCATCTCTTGGGACTTCTCTAGCCCTTACTCAAATCGTTACTTAGATTTGAATCTGAGTAATATCGTCTAAAAAACAGCTCTAGCCCTTTACTCAGACATATACCAAACTGAGTTTTACTCAAATTTTTCACCCAATCGAGGAAGACTCAAATCTCATGCCAAATTCTAACGGTCATCCACCAATGCCTTCCTATTTATGAATGTGCTATCTAATTTTGAGTTTTACTCAAATTTAAGTAAAAAATATGAGTAAAAGGACTGGAATGCTTGTAACATATTGGGTTTTACTCAAATTTGAGAAAGGACTAGAGTACTCATGATCAAATTGAGTTTTTACTCAATTTTTTACTCATATTTGAATATAAATTTGACTAAGGACTGGAGATGCTCTTAAGTGGCCCTCACTCTTCGTGTGCCCTCCTCCATGGATCGTTCAAAAGACTCCTCCCAAATAGCTTGGATCCGCTAGCCAAAGACACTAGCCAAGGGATATGTGACAAGACCTTGACAGTAGCATTGTTTTGCAAGAACTTGGTGCTAACATACGAAATCTAGTCTTTTGGGGAGATTTTCTGGAAGACTAAGGTTACTCTCAAGTTCAAGGCCTTCCTTTGGTTACCACTACACCAATTTGAGGAATAAACCACATAAATAAATTTTGGGCAAAGTTTGTGTTTTAATAAACGACGGTCAATTTATATTTTTTAGTGGTAAAAAATGACGGGTATTGAAAAATAACATACTGAAAAATGACGGTCATTATCTGTCCTTTTTCAATAGTATTGGTGTAGTGTACTCTCTCACTGTAGGATCCCCACGATGGATCAATGTTTTTAGTTCAAGCCAAATCCACGATGGTAATCATATCAAATTTTGAATTGCATGAAAAATCTCAATTTTGGTGTATTCAAATTCTTGCAATTGAGTTGAACTAAAAGCTGGAGTTGGCTTGAAAGCTAGAGTTGAACTAAAATCTGAAAAATCATATCAAATTTTGAATTGTATGAAAAATCTCAAGTTTGGTGTTATTCAAATTCTTGCAATTGAGTTGAACTAAAAGTTAGAGTTGCACCCTATTATTTCTTTGAATATCTGCTTAGTTGATCCTACAAATTTTAAAGGAGTTTTATATTCTTGCATAACCATAACCATCAAACCATGTCTATCTACCAGGAGTCGGCTTGAATTATGATTTCTTTTATAGTTTGAGTTTTTCTATGATTGGCTTTCAACCTAACATATACCCTCGACCTTTCTTATTTGGACTAGGAACGGTAATGGAGGATTTTTTTTTAATTTTTGCATAATATGAAAATTATTTCAAACATGTGTGAACTGTAATTTTAGTGAAATATTAGTTCAAAGATTGGAGGTGACGAATGGATTAGATAAGGGAAGAGGGGAAATGAAGACAATGTGAGCAAATTGTAGAATGTATTATTATTATTTTTAGTTCAGCTCTAATACAAGTTAATATGGAGTTTAGGTACGTACAAAGGATCCAGATCCGATGAAGATCTATTTTTATCAAACTGACCTAGTCAAATAGACAATCATGTTTATATTTCTAACGGATCATTCACAGAGCATAACGACATCAGTCTCAAGCAATAGAAGTGACAAAGCACAAAGTAAGAAAATCTAAAATACAAACAGAAAAGTACACAGAGAAGAGAAAAATATTTATATGGAAACCCTTGTAGGAGAAATCTTAAGACGAAAACGATCAGACAATTCACTACTATAATGGAGAAACTAAGAATTTACAAGCAATGCTCAACTTCAATGAGAAGACTCTAATCACCCTAGGGTTTCCCTTTCTCTCAAGAATCTCACCAAAACCCTCTCAAATCGTCCGTCCACTGAGTTTGGTCTCTCTCAAACCCCTTTATATAGTATAGCATTTACATCAAATAAGAGATCCTAGCCTGAACGGAATGTATTCAACAAACTGATTGATCGACCTTAAGGTTAGATCGGTGGTTTGGTCTCGACCAAGGAAAACACCATTGCGAATAAATCCGATCGATCTGTAATAAAACCAATCGGTCTTCCAGAACGTACATTCTCTGTACAGCAAAATCGATTGGTCGGATAGTAAATTTCTATGGTTTTCAAAATTGAGCCATAACTCAACAATTTGTGCATCTCATTTATTTGTTCTCGGACTTATTTAGATTTTGAAAAGCAAGACTTTTAAAGTGTATGTCAACATTAGGTACATGAGGCCTTCGAAACATACTCTTGCACCAAACTGATAGCTCAGTTGGTGTTGCATCTCCCTCTAGTGACCAGTGGTCATGGGTTCAAACCCGTTGTGGGTAAATTTGCTTAGTGTTGTGGGGTGCCCATGGTGGGCCCGTTTATTCCGCTAGTTTGGTGAATCCCTTCTTGATGTGGAGGCTTCGCAGCTGTGATGTGGAGGCTTCACTCGAAATGGAAACTTCCACGATGCAGCGGCTTCCGCTCAGCATGACAACTTCCCTAGGGCAGATTGGCCCTTTCCTTATAAGAGCAATACTTGACAGCTACCCTGTGTGCCGCTAGACGTAGCACATGGGGAGGTGGCAGGCATGGATTTGTGAGAGATGCTCGCATCCTACTTTATCAGATTTCTACCTTTTTATAGTGTGGGCTCCACTCCCCTTCACAAATCCACGCCTGCCACCTCCCCATATGTTGCGTCTAGCAGGTAGCCACCACGTATTGTTCTCCCTATAATATCCAGCTGGGGGATCTATACCCGAGCTTCTTCCAGCATCTCCAACAGCCTCCTACTAAAGCTCCGAGCAATGGGCACCATGCAAAGATGGAAAAGGTTTCCTAAAGATGCTCGACAGAGTCGTGAGCGGCTTCTCGCTTGACAACTCTGTCGAGCAGAGAAGTCGCTTGCGACTCAGCCGTGCAAAATGTACCTCCCAATTTGTCGTCATTTACCTCCTATCTTGTGGTTCGATTTTTTTGACATTTAGGAGTTCCTTTAGGAGTTTGCTGGAGCACATACTTTAGCTCCTACCAATCCCACATGGCACTAGGAGCTTCATAAAACCATTCTTTTAGGAGCTCCTAATTAGGAGGTTTTTGAAAATGTTGTTTGTGGGTCCAATGTCCTAGGACCAACCAATCCACATAGGACTTTGGACAAAGTTCCATACCCATCTAGGAGGCCCCAGAGGTACTGGGCCTTACAACCTAATACGACAATATAATGCTAAAGACGATATTGGACCTGTTACATGGACCTTGTTTAGGCTAATAGAGATCACAACTAGGGCTGGCAATTTCGGACCCGACACGGCAGACCCGACACGAAGTTAGCGGCTCTGGTCAAGGCTAAACGGGCTCGGGTTGTAAACGGGTTGACACGATAGACCGTTTAATAAAAGGGTCAGGTCCGGGTTTAGGGTCTAGACACGGTAGACCCGGGAAGACCCGTTTAAAATTCACCGGGTCATGTCGGGTCGGGTCGGTTCTACCCGCAATCCGATACTATAGTATTAGCGGGTCTATCAGGCAATGTCGGGTTGAGTCGGATCGGGTCAACTTAATAAACCCGTGTGGTAAACGAGTCTTATCGGGTCTACCCCTTTATAAACGGGTCGGGTATGGATTTAGAATATAGACACGATTAGCTAAACGGGTCGGGCCCGGGTCTAGGGGTTTTGAACACGACCCGAAAATAGACACGACACGCACCCGACCCGACACGACTCATTGCCACCCCTAATCGCAACACTACATGGCCGATAGAGGCTTGGTCGTGGTGTAACGGCCCTCTCCTTTGAAGGCCTCACTTGGCAAGCAATTTTCAGTCTTACTTAAAGCTTAAGCATTGATTGGCAGACTGATGACCTCTCTCTCTCTCTCTCTCTCTCTCTCTCTCTCTCTCTCTCTCCCTCCCTAGCACATGCATGTACTGTACTTGGATAGAGGTAGACCTACACCAATAGCAATGCCATCATTCTAATGTGAGAGAGGTCACTTCTACCACTGCATTCAGTCTGCTAAACCCACTTGCCCAAAAAACATATACTAATGCCTAACAGATAAAGAAAGAAAGTGCAAAGGAACGGTACTCCTATGTCTTCAGGTTGATTATGCATATGTTGGTCGCAAAAGAACAATACTTGATGGCTATCCCGTGTGTCGCTAGATCTGGCCCCAGCACACGAGGAAGTGGCATACAGGGATTTGTGCCGTCTAAAGATCGCTCCTTTTTTTGCCCAAGGCAGTCCCCCTCGACGAAAGGCCACCCCTCTTTTGCCATCGCACACTGCTGTCTGCCTCCACCGGCGGTAACCCACCATCATTGTCTTCGCCACCGGCAACCCACCGCCGCCTCCTTTCCCTCCTCCTCCTCCCCTTCTTCTTCCTCTTACTCTGTTCTTCTTCCTCCTCCTACCAGATTCTTCCTTCTGCTTCTTCTTCCTCCTTTTCTTTTCCTCCTCCTCCTTTTTTTGTCCCCTTCTTCTTCCTCCTCTTTCCTTCTTCCTCCTCCCTCCTCCCCGTCCTCTTTTTCTCCTCCTCCCCCCATGAAATCGTGATATCTTACTCACCAAACCAGGCCGACCGAATGCATCTACTATGCATTCGGCTAGAAAGTCCGAATGCACAATAGCTGCATTCGGTCTTATTTGGCCGAGTGTTATGATTTTAGGGGGGGGAGGAAAAAGGAAAGAGAAGTAAGATTAAGGGGAGGAAAAGGAGTAAGAATAAGGGAAGGAAAAGGATCAAAGGAGGAGGAAGAAGGGTAGGAGGAAGAGGAAGAAGAAGGGAAGGAGGAGGATGAGGAAGGAGATAGGGGTGGTGGGTTGCTGACGGCGGAGACAAGCATGGTGGGGCAGGGTTGCCGATGGCGGAGACAAGTGGTGGTGGCTAGGTTGCCGACGGCGGAGGCAGGCAGTGAAGGCAAGCAAAGGCTTGCACATGGCAACTATGACCGAGGCGGCGAGCAAAAGAGGGGATGACCTTTAGACAACGGACACATCGGATATTTTTTAAATTTTAACTAAAGGTTGCCTATGGCATTTCGTGGGCTATATATAGCCCAACCCTTGTCAAAAAAATATGATAAGTATATTGCATGAGTTACCGAATTGCCCAACTTTATCAGAATATTTTATATTGTTTATATTGTGGGCTCCAATTCTCTTTACCAATCTATAAACATGCCACCTCCCCATGTATTAAGTCTAGTTGCACACGGGGTTGCGGCCAAGTATTCGTTGTAAAATCTATCTATATATAATATATGTTAGGGCATTATACCACATCGGACCAAAAAATCTAAATAAATATGATATCGGACCTTTTTCTAAACTAACTACCAAATAAAACCAAATAATGTCATCTCAATATTATTTTTTAATAATATTTTTATAAATATTTTAAATTGATCAAATTTAGGAAATGACTATATACATCTTTTTAAATGACCAAACATATTCGAGAACTACATATTTCCAACTTACAGAATCAAATATATGTTTAGACACTTTAGAATCACAATCAATTCTACGATTTGAAATATGGCTCGGTATACACTGTTAATTTGTCTCTATAGGTTGATAGCATGATTCTAACTTGGGAGGGCTAAAATGGGCATTGCAATTACCCCCTGACTGTTTTATCGACCGTGTTACGAAGAAAAAGGGAGAGAGACACTAGGGTTTGGGGAGAAAACTTCTTGTATATTCTCATAACATTACATAAGACTATCTCTCCTTATATAAGGAGAGAACGCACACCATTACAATACCATAACCGAGGTGGGACTAATAGAATACTAAAACACTACATCTAATACCTCTCATCAAACTGATTTAAGGTATAAACCGACATCAGTTTGCTTAATAAAAGAAAGGAGAAAAAAGAGAAAAAAAAACCCATCAAATATTCCATTTTTATGCTGTAAATGAAAGATAGTGCCAGGACGACCTGTAAGCAAGTCATCCTGGAAACCTGATTGACCTGCAAGCAGGACAACTAAGGGAACCCGGCCAACCTGTAAGCAGGTCAACTAGTAATGATCACTAAGGATTAGAGCGGAGGAAGCCAACGGTGATGAAAGCTGGCAATAAAGGAGGCTGAAAGGGGAGAGATCGACTAAGAAAAAGATATGAATGTGTAAGACCTTATAAGAGGTAAGTACTCGGCCGAAGCAAGCACTTGACACCTCCTTGAATATCTCAATCATCATAGACAAACAAGAAAAATAAAGGAAGGAGGGAAAGTAGAGCCGTAGCTCTGATAGGGTCACATAACCAAGGAAAGGGAGAGGTTCCGAAAGCCAACACAAGTGTGATCGGTAATTAAGAGAGAGGATCCGAAGGCCGACACAAGTGTGACCGGAGAGAAAGAGGATCCGAAAGCCGACACAAATATGACCGAAAATAGAAAGGATTCGAAGGCTGACACAAGTGTGATCGGAGAAAAAGAGGATAAGACGATGGCCAAGGAAAGAGATGCCGGAGGGAAAGAAGCTCGATCGGAAGGAGGAAGAAGATCTCGATCGATAGAGAGCATGGAGTAGATGGACCGGTAGAACGCAGGGCGTAGGGCACTAGTGCAGGCACAGGCAGACTGGTAGAACGCAAGGACGTAGGGCACAAGCAAGCGAGCGGACCACTAAAGCATAGGGTGTAGGGCGTAGGTGAACCGGTAGAATGCAAGGGTGCAGGACACGAATGCAAGCGCAAGAGGACCGATAGAATGCAAGGGAGCAGGGCACAAGTGTAGGCGCAGGCAGACCGATAGAGCACAAGACGGACCGACCAGTAGAGCGCAGACGCAGAAGGGAAGGCCAGTAGAGCGCAAGGGCGCAGAGCACATGTGCAGGCCGGTAGAGCGCAAGGGTACATGATAGGGTCAGCGAGCAGCGCACAAGGGGTGATTGCGAGGCAGATCACGAGGGGCGATGGATCGACTAGTGGAGCGGAGCTAGTGGCATTGAGGTACGAGGAAGAGAGGCACGGGCGGTCGGATCTGGGAAGCACAGGCGATAGCGATTCGGGAGCAGCCGGAGGTGACATCGGTGGCCGGATCTGGAGCACAGATGGGACGGCTCAATCGCAGGTGACCGGATTTGGCGTAGGCGACCAAGGGGTTCATGGGAGGCCGGATCTAGAAAGCGCAGGCATACCAGTATTAGCAGAATGTAGGGTGCAGGCAGACCAGCAGAGTGCATGTACCGTGCACAAAAGAAAAGGAGAAGGGAAGTCTGATGACACCTCAAGCGTTGAATCACTCACGTGATACCAATCCTCTGTTCTTTGTCTGGTTCACCAACCAACTCAGGGATAAAATCCCTCTTTTTTTTTCTTGGTTCACCCTAGAGAGAAGAACAATAGAGGAGGCCGGCGCAAAGAACAACAGCAAGTGCCGGTCACAGTTTCGGCGAGACTACACGCCGATGGGCTGCGACGCTAGGGAGGAGGCCGAGGTTGGATGTGCGGGCTGCAGATCCGACGTGGAGGTTTCACACCGATGGGATGTAGAGGAGGCCCGCAGGGTTAGATATATAAATCTCGCGGATAAGATTTGAACTGCGCAAGGCCGGAGCAGTAGCGGGAAGGAGCACAAAACAAATCGACAAGCGGAGAAGAGGCGGTGGCGTCAGCCAAAGGGTGAGCAGCGGAGGAGAGGCGGCCGGGCTGGACGGGAGTAGGCGGAGCAGAGCCAGTGGCTTTGAGGCACGGATCTGGCGAAGAAGATCTGAACTCCTTGCCAAAGGAGGGGGGAGCCAGCGGCATCGCACGCAAGGGAGGCCAGAGGGCTCGCTCACAGGAGGTGTCAGATCATAGATCAAGAGGAGTCTGGTGAGGTTGCAACTTGCAAGCTGGCGGGCTGCGACATGAGGGCTTCGATGAGATGACCACGCGAGGGCGCGTAGGGCGGCACGGGCTGCAGGTGTGAGGAGGTGGCCGATGCGAGCGGTGGGTTGCACAAGAGATGAGGGTCAGCGCAGGAGGAGGCTAGCGCGTCTAGTGATGAGGCAGATCCGGCTGTTCTGCAAGGAAGGTGGTGAGGCCGCCAGAGGGCAACAGGGGAGGCCGGAGCAACAAACAACAGGGCTAATCTCTGAGATTGCACAAGATCGATCGCCAAAGGTGGTGCCGCATGGGATCGATCACAAGAGGGGGTGCCGCTCGGGATCGCAGAAGAGGGGTTGATCACCGAGATTGAAGAAGGGGGGTGCCGCACGGGAACGGTCACTGAGAAAGGAAAAAAATAAATTTACAATGCCCCGCCTCCCCGATGTCGTTGGCGGCGATCGAGGATCGCCGAGGCCAGTGATGGGATCTCCGAAACCCAGACCGGCTCTGATACCATGTTACGAAGAAAGAGGGAGAGAGACACTAGGGTTAGGGGAGAAAACTCTTTGTTTATTCTCATAACATTCCATAAGACTAAATCTCCTTATATAAGGAGAGAACGCACAGCGTTATAATACCATAACCGAGGTGTGACTAATAGTAATACTAACACATTACATCTAATAGGCCGGTTTGGTGCTTTATTTAAAAATTATCCATTGTAGTATATAGTTTGCTTTTACGGCCATGTTCAATAGGTTTTCCTATATGCTATTGTAGCGGCTACAAACAAAGTACTCTCTCTCTCTCTCTCACAAAAGCACCCCGAGAGGGGTGGGGGACGGGGTCGCCCTTTATCGACGAACATCCCTCTATCTCTTTTTTATTCACAGCCAATCTGAAGTGGGCCAAACCGATCGAACGGCTATTCAATTTTTTTGTAAGGAGTGGCCACTAGTCCTAATATATGAAAGGGGGAATTAAGAGATCAAAGACAGAGGACCCACTTAATAGTTAGTGGATCAAGGTTGGTGATGTGCCATGTTTAGAAAGGTGTGCTCGATCGATGAGCTTGGTGTGCGATGTGGTCCACATGATCTCTTCAGATATCATAGTCCGGAGCTAGGGAAATATGATCAGTTGCTCTGACCCCAAGCATCCTATCATGCCCCTTTTACTCTCTCTCACCCCCTCTTCTGTTCTGTGGTTGGGATTGTGGTGGTGGCATGATCATGTGGGAGACCACTTGCTGACAATCAAGATGTATGGAGAAAGTAAGGGCTGAAGCCTTTCTTGTTGGCTGATCTGCTGCTAGCTAGAGAGAGAAAAGAGAAACCCAAGAAAGACCCAGAAAGGGCAATGGTAAGAAAGTACCCATAAAAGTGGGGGGTGGGGGGTATAGACCTAGTAGATGACAGCCGTCTGATCCTTGATGGAGAGAGATGCCTACACTTGTTCTCCTTTTTCGTATCTGGAATGGAGGGTCATGATTAGGGTTTTGTACGTACGCATGCATGGAGGCATGGTGCCATTGTTTGCTTGCTTGGTGCAGTTAACTTGTAGGGAATGGAAGGGGTGGTGGGCAGTTGAAGCACTATCTTATCAGCTCATGAGCAATGATGGAGGCTTCTGGACCTTGGGTTAAGTCGAGAGATGGTGAGTCCATTGAGGGTGGGTTAAGGGAGGGGGAAATGGGTTAAGGGCTAACTCGGGTCAGGAGAGGGGGATTGCATGGTGTCCTCACCCAGCTCAAGTGCATGGGATTGTAGAGGGTTGGATAGGGGCTGTGAATGAAATGAGCCCTAATCACAGGACGTGTGAACAAAAGAAAACTGGTCATGTCATCACTGCCCATTATTCCCTACAAAAAGCTGGATCCAAGAAGCCAACTGAGGGAAGGGGGTGGGGGGGGGCGTTTGAGTGAGTTGGCCACCTTCTGCCCTTTAATCATGAGTTGTTCTGTGCTCTCTCTCTCTCTCTCTCTCTCTCTCTCTCTCTCTCTCTCTCTCTCTCTCTCTCTCTCTCTCTCTCTCTCTCTCTCTCTCTCTCTCTCTCTCTCTCTCTCTCTCTCCAATAGAAAATGGGGAAAAGTGCATAAGAACAAACATACTAGAAGGCATGGAGAAAAATCTCGAAAACTCTCACTCTCTCTCTACTGAAAAAGTGCATAAGAACATCCTATGAATGGGGCCAAAGGGCTAAGGGTTTTGGCCTGTAGTTGTAATTCATGCACATATAGGAGGGGCATAAGGGCACCTACCTCATTGTTGGTGGGGAGGTACTGAAATGGATAAACTCCAATCAGCTTTAGCATAAGGGCACTCTGCACTCCTCAAATTTAGAACTTGGTTTAATGCCATCAACCTCTTTGGTAAGAAGATGCTGCTTCTGTGGTGGCTCATTGATGTGCTCTTACAATTGGGTCCATGTCTCCCTCTGGAAAACAGTCTAGTGTAGATCAATAAGGTAAACAAAGCTACCAAACAAGGAAAATATTTCTCAAAAAAGTTATTTATTTTTCTCAATCTTTATGCTTTCCCAAGAATAAATTTTGATGTATAAATGAAGGATAATTAACGTGGACTGATGGCAAGCAATCGTGATAGGTGAATTGCACTCTGCCCAATTGAAGGCCCTAGATGGTAAGGACCATCGTGCGGGCGCCTGATGGGATCATTACTCATTCATAAACGCTTCAATATTTTGATAAATATATACCTATTGTATCACCTTTAATTTTTTGGTGGAAATCATAAAAAAATATATAGAAGCAATAAAAACAAAATAAAAATAATCATACACTGATTCCAGCTCAAAACCATCTATATATCGGTCGTTCTATATGCTATGGCTCTCTAGATCGAGCACGACAGTCGATCCTCGACCAGAACCGCTACCTGTGTCAAAGGTTTTACCAATTTATTCCTCTTATATTGTTCAAGACTAAACCGCTACCATGTTTTACACCAAAAAATTAAAGGCAAATTACATAAACCTCCCCTGAACTATAGGGGTAGTTTCACATTGGTCCCTGAACTTTCTTTTTGAACAAATAAACCTTCAAACTATGCAACTTTAACAAGTTGACCCCTCCGTTAATTGTTCACCGTCAGATCTAGCGAAAATAGCCGACGTGACCATTATTTATTTATTTTCTTTTGATTTTACCCTCTCTCTCTCTCTCTCTCTCTCTCTCTCTCTCTCTCTCTCTCTCTCTCTCTCTCTCCTACATCAGGCGGCTCGACCACCACCACCTTCTCCCCAACCTCCTAAAGTCACCTCAGAGCCGCCAATCACTGACGACATTCCGACAAAAGCTATTGGCGAAGACCCTAGGCTAGCTGCGGCCTACGCTCATGCCGGAGGTGCCGACGAGACAGGCCAGCAGCCGGCTGTGCCAGATCAAGAGAAAGGAGGAGGGTGGGGGGTCGTGGTGGCCGGAGTTGCAGAACCTCCCTCCCATTCCTTTGCACCACCTCAGACCCCCTTGCTTTCCGGGCCCCTCACCGGTCGCGGCCTACGCGCGCACCGGAGGCGCCGGCGAGGCAAGCCAGTGGCTGTGCCAGGCTGAGAGGAAAAAGGGTGGGAAGTGGTGGCGGCTGGAGTTGCAGAGCAACCTCCCTCTCTCTTTTCTGGTTTGTTTTGAAGAAAGGATGGGGGTATTTTTATCATTTGACACATTTCGTCTATGGATGACAGCGATTTCAAATTGGTACATAGTTTGGGGACTTATTTGTTCAAAAAATAGTTGAGGGGCCAATATGAAACTACCCCCATAGTTCAAGGGAGGTTTATGTAATTTACCCAAAAATCAAATAAATAAATAAACTGCTACCATATGTGGTGGTCTATTGCCCACATGATCGATGCCAATAGTAGTTTACAACATTTTGGAGCTCTCTAAGCATCTCCAATCTAGTACTCTAAAATGGATCGTACTCTTGTCCACCATTTTGGAGAAAAAGTGAAAATGAAAGGATGGAGAGCTCCAAGCTTCCGTCCTCTAAACGGGAATCTTCCTCCATTTTGTTATAAATTTTTTTCACCGTCAATTCTATCCCTTGTCTCATTCATCTTTATCCCTCTTGACCTTTGACTATGTCCCTAATTTAATGTGGTGAAAAGAATAATGGAGGATGAGGGTTTATTGGTTTAGTCTCCAAATTTAGAGAATGGAGAGAAAATGCATGTTGAGAAATTGAGATATGAATTACGGTTGGAGTGCCACCATACTCCAAAATGGAGACAAAGCATAGGAATCAGCATTACTTTCTTGTTTTTTGTTTTAATTTCATTGTCTCAATAAACGTTCAAAATCATCTATCCAAGAGCATTAGGTAAGACAAGATTGCAGTAAGCAAGGCTTGAAATTTTGACTTCAGCCAATATTTCGACACTCCAGATAGAGAAATACCACATAGAAATAGTTTGACGGTATGAAAATATTGTATTTATAGAAATTAAATGGTGAAATTTTTCAACGAGAGAATGAATAATCTAAAATCAAGCTAGCATGGATGCGTACTTTGGAAAACTTAGTCACAATTTTAAACTTTCAAGAAAAGTTAAGCTATATATGGAATGTATTTCCACATATTCGATCTATTTATATAGATGCATAACAGTTGAAACATAGGACTAACAAAATTATTGATTAGATGATAGAATTCAATCTGCAATGAATTGACCAAAATAATTCAAGCATAAATATATTATTTGGAACACTTAAATATCATTTCAATGCTAGTAGCGGAATTCTATGCAACACATTTTTTTTATTTTTTTATTTTCAAAATCCCCAAATATTATAAGATAGATTATATAAATTGTTGATCGATCCCCAAGATTGGCCAGATTTAAGGTCTTTTACATACACCATCACATTATCGATTAAACAAATAAACATAAATTGATTAAGAAATCTATGATTTATATATATTTTTTTTTTGAGGAAGCATGTTTCAATCCAATTGGACGAACGATTCAACGCATTGTTTTATTCATTTACCCAAAGAAGTCACGGGCAGACTTATCGATTAGAGGGTTAAGATTTAAAAGTATTTTAGAAAGTTGTAGTCCAATTTAGACGTTTATCATAAATAATTTTTATCTCGAATATTTCTAATTAAACTTGATTGTGTTTCCGAGGTCAAATTAAAAAATGTATTTTATAAACTTTCTTGAAATCTGAAAATTTTTGAACCATGCTAGTAAGTATGCATGTAATGTATAAGGGTTAAGAGAGAAGGTCTCTATCATACTCTGCCAATAGGAGATATGTTCTGATCTGAAAGGTCCAGCACAGCAATCCAATGATCTTTAACTCCCCAATTAATGTGAAGGGAATAGAATGTGGTTGAAAGAAATGGCCCCCCATATGACTTTAATGTATCAACTTAGTTCTACTTGTAGAAATGCCTCTGCTTCTCTTTAATGCTCTCATGGGAGGAATAAAAAGAAAATGAAAAGAGACATTAATTGCACTTTGTGCTTGCTTCCCTTGTTTTGTTTTATAAATGGGATCAATTGGGCCTTAAATTGGCTTCATTCCATCTAACCAATTATATATATCTGACTAGTTCGGATTGAGTCCAAAGCCAAATTAAAGTTGGATCAGTCTGATATCAAGTTGTATCCATCATGGCAACATATATATATTGTTGTACCTAGTTTGTCCATTCAAATGGGGTCAACTAATGGAGCACAAATTTTGTGAACTCTTAATTTCAACTCGGGCTAGGGGTGGCAATCCTCGACCTGACCTGCCAACCCGACCCGAAGTTAGCGGGTTTGGGTTTGGCCTAAACTGGGTCGGGCCATAAGGGGTTGAACCGATTGACCTGTTTATTTAAAATCCGATTGACCCGACTTGACCCGTTTACAACCTATTTATTTAATGGGTCGGGTCAATTCATATACAACCCAATCCGTGTAACAACCTATTTATTATGGGCTCAGGGCACCCCCTTTTTCCCCTTTCCCTTTCCCCTAGTCTAGGGTTTCGACGATCGGCCCTTGGCCTCCTCGGATGCCGCCAGTGGCACCGGGGAGGTCGGAAAATCGGTGGTGCTGCTCTCCATGGGGGTGGATCTGTCTCCTCCCTCTATCCCCCTTTGTAGATAGGAGATCCCCACGACATGATATTTTGTGATCAATACTCCTGGCCGAACCTGCTCATTTCGCCGGTCATCAACGGCCTCGGGGTGGCGAGCCTCAGCTCGTTGCGGTGGGAGTGACAGATCTAGACCCCAGCCCGTCGACAGTGGAAGTTCTGAGGATAATTCTCAGATCCTCTCCTCTAGTCGGCGGTAGCAGATCCTGGTGGCGGCCGGCGACGATGGCAGGATCGAGGCAGACAGGGATTGTCGGTGATGCCTCCACCTCTTCTGTACGGGTTGCTGGTGGTGGTGTACCTTTTTTTTTTTTGTGTGTGGATGCTGCTCTATTTTCCCTTTCTTTCCCCCTCCCCCCCCCCCCCCCCCCCCCCCCCCCCCCTCGGTGTGAGGAGTTTTTTCGTCTGCATGCGAAGGTGTTTGTTTGCCACCGTGGGCGGTGGTTTTCTGCCTGTGTAGGTCCGGGTGTATTCTGGGTGGTGGTGGGGTTTGGTGTGGCCTTTGTGCCTGTTTCTCCACCGGCATGCGATGGTCTTTGCTTGTGTCGGGCTTTGGCACCCCCCGGAGGTCCTTTGACCCCCCCCCCCCCCCCTTCCCTTTGAACTACCAAAAAAAAAAAAACTATTTATTTAATGGGCTGGGATTTTATAGTGAAAACATGACTTAAGAACATTTACATCAGGTTTTTAATTTATGTACTCTTAATTTCAACTCAGGCTAGGGGTGGCAATCATTAACCTGACAACCTGACCCAACCTGACCTGACCCATTTATTAAATGGATAAAACGGGTCAGGTCGCATCAAACCCTTTCTTAGGCAGGTCGGGTAACGTTTGGGTTTAAGTTTTTGACCTGTTTATTAAACGGATCGGGTTTGAGTTAGGTGTTTTGTCCTTGTATCTATGTCTCAACCCGACCCGACCCATTGCCACCCCTAACTTGGGCCTGTTGAGCTGTTAGTCCGACAAGTATATATTTTCTCAGCTGAGGTAATTGACTAGAAGAGCTCAAAATAATTAAACATATGATTAATTAATTTACTGCAATAAGTTGTTGAGCTATATAAAATTTCAATGCTCTAGGTATTGAAAAAGTATTGCCTTAAAATGCACATCTCAAATACAACAATATTAACTAAACAAATTGACTTGATCATAGTTACAACTGCAATGACTAATCAAATACAACATTAGCTGCATCAACTGTGTGAGGATGGGATGTTATCCTGTCAAGGTTGTCGCTAAAATAATGAAAGGTGCACATCTTTTCTAAGACGTATTGTCACACCTAGGTGTGTATCTTATACAATGGGGGGTCAAGACAACCATCGCCTAGGCACCTCCTAGGAGTCTTATCGCCAAGGCACTGTCTCTTCACAACTATGATCCCATATCAATAATGGGAGTGTTATAAAGGAGATTATGGAATACTTTTCATATATTTTGTTCCCCCAAAATCAAATATACCTAGTGTAAAAAACACCTAAATATATTTTCTAAAGCATATTGTTTTCACTTCAAGTTAGAGGTAGCATGAGGTATTATTTGGTTTCATCCCAAATTCTCTTTTTTTTTTTTTTTGAAGGGACCATCATAGTGGTCAGTACATCATTTATTAGTGTGCCGGTTCAACGATCGAAACTTGCCATAGGAGCGAGAGAAAATATCCTGAATTTTAATAACACGAGGAAAACTTGTCACTAAAAACGAGAGAGAGAGAGAGAGAGAGAGAGAGAGAGAGAGAGAGAGAGAGAGAGAGAGGTCCACCACTATAGATCGAGAGGAAATATGTTATAGCACTTACTTGAATCATTGAGGAAGGACATGGATTGCAGTTGTCTTACGAAGTGAGCTATCGGGTGGAGTCTCACAAATTCTCTTTATGTAGGAAATATTATCCTCTTATTAGAAGTTCAGAACTATCATGGTTGCCCAATTTATTATCTATCACCCTTCTATCTTTTGCCTCCTAGTCCTTGCCAAGTGTGATTCATCTACCGGAGCTGGGTACAACAGATGGCTATGATAGTCCCACATCAAAGAGTTGGAGAAAACTTTAGAAAACGAGTTGGACATGTAGCATTTCCCTTTAAGACACTTGATCTCCACCATCAAATCAGTGGACTTTCTCATTACTGTAAATTGTTGTTCCATTTGTATCTATTAGGCGACCCCGCTCGAAGGAGCCATTCAAGCATCTTGTCCAGTTTGTCGAATAAAATTTAAGGAAAATTACAATGATCTCCCCTTAGATTTGACATAATTGTAAGGACACTGTAACATCCGCCTCAAACACACAAGAAATTGTCCCCTTTACTTATGCCCGCACGATCCTAGTACTACTCTCGTCCGAGCATGCTTAACTACGGAGTTCTTATGAAATCCGTAACAACGTATGGTTTTAAAACACGTCTTCTCTGTTTGGGAGGAAAAATTATATAATTAGCTCCTGATCTTTTTCTCTCTAGGTGATGTGGGCTAACTCTTGGCCTTGTACACCTCACCTCATCCATCTTGGCATCACAACCTCAGGAGTCTTGGCTCTTGGATCTTCGTCGTCACAATCCACCCCCTTAATAGTAAGTCCACATGTAGAGTTAAACCCCCCCTCTTATTGTGAGGAGAACCGACTATGATACCATCTTGTAATATCTACCCCAAACATATAGGAAATTGTTCGCTTTATTTATGCTCGCATAAGGACTTCTCAGGAGGTCACCCATCCTAGTACTACTCTTTTCCGATCACACTTAACTACGGATTTCTTACAAAATCCGTAGCCACGCACAGTTTTAAAACGTGTCTTCTATCTTTAGGATGAAAAATTATATAAGTAGTTCAGGATCGATCTCTTTCTCTCTAAGCGATGTGGGGCTAACTCGTGGCCTTAGACACCTCATCTCAGCTCATCCATTTTTTTTTTTGAGGGGTTCACCTCATCCATCTTGGCATCACAGCCATAGGAGTTTTGGCTCTTAGCTCTTAGCTCTTGGTTATTGGATCTTGGTCATCACAGACACCTCTCATATTTGAAATATTGCACTGACCTCCCTCGAGGTTTCGTTTTAGGGGGACCTATCCATGAGTCATTTTAGGGATATCATTTTTAGCTAAAGAACAAATAACATGTCAGTTTTGTTTCAAGCTCCTCCTCGAAATACCATATTATAGAGTAAGTCATCACCAATTAGCCCCACACGTATCATAGCCGGTTCTTCTCGCAATGGGGGTCTAACCTTACACGTGGACATGTAGCCCTTAAGGAGGGTGGATTGTGATGACCAAAATCCAATTACCAATAGTCAATAGTCTAGATTCCTGAGGCTGTAATGCCAAGAAGGATAAGGTGAGGTGAGGTGTCCAAGGCCACGAATTAGCCCCACATCGTCTGGAGAGAAGGAGATCATGAGCTACTTATATAATTTTTTCTCCCAAATATAGAAGACACATTTTAGGTGGTTCCATGGTAACCACACTAGTGCAATACCTTGAAGTTGAGGGTTTGATACCTAATATACCAATAGAGAATAATATTTTGTGTATTGGGGGCTCACCAGCTTTCCTGCCAAGGCGCGTTTTAGGCGGTTCCATGGTAACCACACTAGTGCAAAACCTTAAGGTTGAGGATTCAATACCCAATAGACCAATAGAGGATGACATATTATATGTTTGGGGCGGATGTTACACCAAATACCTGTTTGACTTTTAAAATCGTACAAATGATAAAAATTCTCCTATATTATTACTACTTCTATAAATTAAATAGTGAACCATAAACCTAGTCCTAACCCTACTTCTATACCCCTAAGAGCGAACCCTAACCCTAAAACCCTAAATAGTGAACCCTAACCCTAAACCTAAACTTAATTCTCTACCCCTAACAGTGAATCATAACATTACCTAACCGAAATTACTTTAGCAATATTTTTTTTGAGAAATCTCACTATTTAAAACAAATACTATAGTGAAATCACTGTTGCAAAGAGTAACAATTGCTACTGTGGTTTGTGTCAAAACATCCGGATTTTTGTATAGTCACATGTAGGGGTAAAATCAAAAGATTATTCCAGAGATACTTTTCACTAAACCGAAATGTTGTCAGTGCTTTTCATCAAACCGATCTCTTGTTAGGAACCTAAGACATATTATCCTTTAATTTTATTGGCGGAAACCTCCCCTTAACGACTAGATTTGCATGATGTCATAAAAAAAAACTCCAAAATTAACTATTATACCACTAAATAAAAAATAGATAAATAACTAAAAAATATAAAATATTGTTAGTTATCCTCGGTTTCCAATTCATGTCATACTTTTAAACTTTTATTTAAATTTATTTTAAAGTAGGTATTTTTTGATTTTTTTTTTTTTTGAGATCGGCGGGTGTCCCGAAATCTTTCGGGCAATAGCCCCACTTCAGGCTCGGACTAATCCCTCCGGGAGTGAAGCCCGACTCACTCGGCAATTCCCACTTCACTCCTGGGTGATTTTTTGATTTTTTTGATGACATGCAAATCTGGTTTTTGAGGAAGTTTTTAACACTAAAATGAAACCTAAGAAAAAGATCAATATAATATTTCAAACATTGGGGGGTTGTTTCTGCACAAGAGAGGCCACTGCAATTTTTTCTAAAATTCAGAAGAACAATCTCATACTGTAGCCAGGATGCTCCATCCAGATAGAAACCTCGGCCGATTACTGAATAGGATTCTCTCTCTCTCTCTCGATTACTGAATAGGATTCTCTCTCTCTCTCTCTCTCTCTCTCTCTCTCTCTCTCTCTCTCTCTCTCTCTCTCTCTCTCTCTCTCTCCAACACTCTTTCACATGCAGATACTGACATGATACTCATGAGTCCACATGTAAGTCTCTCTTCCTTCCTCCTAGTCACTAGGGCTACTTTTTCTCTCTCCTAAAAGGTCCTATTCTCATCTCTCTTTGTTATGGGCATGCCATTGATGACGATGATGATGATGCCATGATGACGATGATATGAATAAATATGTAGACAAATGATTCATTTTAAGGCATCCCAACCGTAAGCTGATGGGCACTGATTCATCACAGCCGTCCGATGGCGGGCAACCCAAAGTGTGAATGGCACTCACACAAACTAATGGCTGAAGATGAATCTCTCCCGCCATCTTAGGGGATTGATCACCTTGTCGAATCCCTACTCGAATACGATATATATGGATAGAGAAACATGACCAACTGACTGTTGTCCGAGTGGTACTTGCTCTTTCTCTTGTTGGAGAGGTTTCTTGTTCGACTCCCCGGTACGGACACCGACACCCTGGAGCAAACTTTCCCTCGCTCAAGGCTATACTTTGTTGTCCTGTTTGCGCATTTGAATTATGACCGTTGATGCCATGTTTCGCATGATTATGAAATTAATTGAATAAGATAGTAGTTATTCAGCCTTTTCCGTTTCAATCTCCTGGCCTCCTTAAGCCTAGGAAAAAAATTTGCAGCGTGGGGATTTCACTGCTGATGCTGAGTGAGACATTTGGACCGTTGATGGAAGAATAGAGAGCCGTCCGATTATATTTTACACATTATCATAATCTGTGCACTGCATTCATACCCTTTTTATATATAATCAGACCTTTTTTTTTATGAATACTAGAGAACGATCTCAATGCCTCACTCAATATCTGCAGCAAAATCCCCACACAACAAAAAAATTTCTTTGAGACTATGTCCTCTGACCGCCTGATCGGTACATTAAAGAAAACATAAAGAAACATGACCCAAGCGTTTCCAAGCTAGTCACTGATTTTGTACGTGCTTTCACAAACTACACAAAACCTAACAGACGTAATATGTTGAACGCTCGGGAGCCCGAACCCACGATTTCAGGTCACTCAAACCAAACAGGCTGTAACATGAGTAGGTGCAAAGTCCATTCAAATTTTTGATCCAGAGACCGGACGCTCCATATGCTCAGTGATGCATCTGGATCGTTCACAAGGACAAAGCGAGCTGATCGATGTAGTGTAAGAGGGGTATGCCTGACATGCATGCACGGGTCGTGGTTGGGTGTAAAGTTTCGATCGAATGGTTCCCTACTCATTATTGAACGGTCTAGATGCATCACTGAGCTTCTGGAGCAAGAAACCACTGGAGCAAAAAAATTTGGGGGACTTAGTGAGCCGTCCCTGACAAAGAGATTGGTTAAGCCTAAGGACTTTGAAATACTGTGGACAAAATTGCCCTCCACTGTATTTCAAATTTTCTTTTGGTATGCCACCGAACCAGTGAACCACTTGGTCCACCTAGCCGACTACCGAACGGCTCGCCGCCACTAGAGCTGCTCATCGCCACCAAACCATACCACCGAACTGTGACGACCAAGATCCAATAGCCAATAGCCAAGAGCCAAGACTCCTGAAGCTAGGATGCCAAGATGGATGAGATGAGGTGAAGTAAGGTGTACAAGGCCACGAGTTAGCCCCACATCGCCTGGAGAGAAGGGAGATCCTGAGCTACTTATATAATTTTTCCTCCCAAACATAGAAGACACATTTTAAAACCGTGCGCCGCTACGGATTTCGTAAGAACTCCGTAGTTAAGTGTACTCGGGCGAGAGTAGTACTAGGATGGGTGACCTCCCTGGGAAGTTCTCGTGTGGGCACGGGCAAAGCGAACAATATCTTGTGTGTTTGGGGCGGATGTTACAAAATGGTATCAGAGTTGGTTCTCCTCACTATGGTGGGGTCTAACCCTACACGAGGACGTTGTATCCCTAAGGGGGGTGAATTATTACGACCAAGATCCAATAGGTCAAGAGCCAAGACTCCTGAGGCTGGAATGCCAAGATGGATGAGGTGAAGTGAGGTGTACAAGGCCATGAGTTAGCCCCACATCGCTTGGAGAGAAGGAGATCCTGAGCTAGTTATATAATTTCCCCTCCCAAACATAGAAGACGTGTTTTAAAACCATGCCCCGATATGGATTTCGTAAGAACTCCATAGTTAAGCGTGCTCGAGCGAGAGCAATACTAGGATGGGTGACCCCCTGGAAAGTCCTCGTGTGGGCACGGACAAAGCGGATAGTATCTTGTGTGTTTGGGAAGAACATTGCTGCCGAACCGAACCGAACCTAACATTAACCCTAACCCTAATCTTAACCCTGAGATCTATAGACCATGGGATGAACCATAGACCTAGGATCGTCCATCGAACCAAACGCCGCCCCCGGAACTACTCACTGCAACCCCAAATATAGAACTTTAAACAAATCTGGTAAATCTAATAAATCCAAAAGTATAAGAATCAAGTTTGAAGACAATCTATGTTATGTAATTCACGAACCCGAATAATACTTTAAAGAAATAATTCAAGGTTTTCAAAAAAAAAAATATAAACCTCCTTTCATATTGGTCCTTTAAATTTTTTTTGGACAATTTGAACCTTGAATAATGCTGATTTTGCATTTATTCCCCCTCCAACTTTTATTCCAAAAATACCCTTGTCCTAGTAAGCACAAGTTAAATATTTCCAAAATCATTGAGTCTTATTGGAAGTTTATAAGGGTATGTTTGGGATAAAAAGTTGCCTGAGGAGGCTAAATGCAGACAGTGCAAAGTTTATGGTTTAAATTGTTCAAAAATAAAGTTGAGGGACCAATATGAAATGAGATGTATGTAGAGTGAACTATATATGTCTTGGTACAACCATAGGGAAATACCATGGAGGTGTATAGTAATAAACCATTGATAGGCAAATATGGTTTTAATGTAAGCCTCTTAAAACTACGAACATATTGTCCCTACAACCCCAAATATAAGCAAAACCATATTTTCTTTGGGTTGGTTTATGCATTGATATGGAATATTCAACTTGAATGCTTATCGGGTGCGAAATGATCACGAGTGCTATCCCTCTGACAATGACCGCAACACAAGTACATTTACAACTCGAATTGATAGAGAATGTTTTGAGCGTACAAATTATGCCAATAAAACTGGTGTGCCTTTTTTTACTAACGATCTCTCCCTTTTGCATAATTTTGTGCCAAAACATATATCACCCAAAAGATGGCCTCAGAATTAGGGTTCTGACTATCTGCCAAAAAGTCAGCATGTGGAAATTTTTGCATCGGATCAAACCCAAATTCACATTAGTGCTAGAAAATTAATCTAATTAATACTCATCTATCACATCTAAGGATTATCAGATGGTTATCTCTTAGGCCTTATAGATGCCTAAGTTTGTAGATCGTTGTTGAAGACGATGAAGAGCAAAGCTCGATCCTTGATCTCGGAACCTTCTTGATTCAACGCCTATCCCATGCACACGAGCCACAATAGTGGACTTCTGTGAGTCCTCTCATTCTCAAGATCCTCGCAAAGATGCCCGATGAAGACGAACTGATCCGACTTGTGGAAGCCTGAAGGGAGGAGGTTTCTTCCTTACTTTTCTTTCTTCTATCTTTTACTCTTTTTCTTTTTCTCCTTCTTTTCTCTTTTGGTTGAACCACACAAGGAGGAGAGTGGGGGCCATATATGGTTTTGGCTTGGATAGCCAAGTAAGGGGGTTTTGATGAGGCCGAAATCCCCATAGCGGATTTCCTATTATGAAGGGATTGAGATCTCTTGGATCTCTCCATTCATAACCTCCTATAGATCTTCCCATATGGGGATTTCGGCTAGGGTTTATCCCTTGACCAAAATCTTCATGGGGAGGACCTATAAGGGGCGGCCAATAAGTCCTTGAGTGGAACCCCTTTAAGTAGAGAAGGGTCACACACTGTTAGTCCGATTTGATTGTGGTCAAACCCTAACAATGTGATATGACGTCTCCTAGTCCAACTAGAAAACCAATAAGAAAAAATAATTAATTAATTAATAGTTAATTATTTATCAACATCTATCCTGGACAATAACGATAATGCCCTTGCACTCGGGGGTTATCTCCTTAGTTCACTAGGATGTCGACCATAGAGGAAGATGGAGTCACACTACATCCTACCTCACCTATGGCACCTCTTATATTTTAGGAAAGTCATTAAAGTTCACTGAACTGGGCTCTAATGACTTCTCTTAGAAGGTTTGAGGTTCAACATAGCCCTAGTTGACACTTATGATATTTTCGAAGAAAGCCAACATAGTCAACTTAGTTAAGACTTAGTGATTCTAGCAAACCCTAGAGACCACACATGACTAATTTTTCACAAATTATCGTTCACATCATCACTCTACGAGCTTGGACCCACTAGGTCGGATCCAACCCTAGTCAAAATAGGTTTTCTTCGTGTGAGGGTCTTAGAAATTAAGGAACGGCTTAGGTGAACCTATGTTATAACTTCTGATCTACTTACCCGTGAGTTTACTGGTTTCCATGGTGTTAACCACTATCAATAAACCCTAGCAACACTGAATCAAGTTCATTGGCTCTTTGATTTAGCTAGGAGTTAAAATCTTCGGGACCCTAATAACCTTAGCTCTACTGGTGCCATGGCCTAGGTCATACCAGTGAACAGTGTCTACAACCACTACTAAGATACTACTGCACTCCGAGACTATTAGTAATTAGGTGAGTACCATTTACCTTACTATACTGCACTTGAACCCTTCCAATTTGGTGTCCCTAAAACTAACTAAGATCATTACTGACTGTCCCTCTTATATTAGTTCACCCACATGAGACCTGACTTACCAAAGCCTTGTGATTACCACCTTTATGTAAGTGTATAGCTGGCTAGCATTGGTGATCAACCTTTCATGAGAGTCACTTAATGAAACACCTAGTCCCCCTTAGGGAATATGGAATTCCAAGGACTACTTGTGTTCCCATTGCACTCAGTGCAAACTACCCAATCTACCTAGTATCGGTTTATTAATAGACCTAACTGATTAGCAAGTCAAAGTAGATAACACCAAACTTAGGATATCATATCCTAGAATTGTGGTTATAGTTAGCTAGCAGTAGAGGCCCTATAGCTTTATCGGACAGTTATTAAGACTGGTTTCCTCTCTTGATTCTGTTTGATATATTTCAATTACATCAACACTACCTGACTTGGTATCTCATACTAATGGTCGAGGTAGACGTCTATCTCTCCTATAGAAAAGGTCCATGTGTTACAGTTTTATAAGCTAGGTGTCCGATCTAGCAAGTGAGTGCAAACCTATACGAGTGTGTATAGTGACCGATCATATTCATATATGTGGATCTAATCCACATCCCTGAGTCACCTTAACTACACTAATGTGGACTAGTGGATTAATGTATTGCATGCACAATGGTGTGTAAGTTATAGTGATGTGATCCTAATCAAGTGTCGTCATTGCTAGAATTGACATGTAGGACATACCAATCCCAACTAGACTCCCCCTGAGTTATGTACTCTCCTTACACATATGATACCAACAAGACTCATAGTAGGTGAAGAATTACACTTACACATCTCTCTCATTTTTAGACAAAATTTGATTCGGAAATAAGAGGTGCAAGTTATGGAGTAGCTATGCAGAAATGTAATGACCTGATGAAAAGTGTATAAGTCATGCATTCAAAAAGATAAGTCAACTGTCATATACATGAGAAGACATGTGGATAGTATAAATGATAAAGTTCATGCATAGAAACTAAATTAGATCCGATCATAGACTTAAAGACTTCAAGTCAAGAATGGATATATGGAACATTTAGAGCACATGGACAATTGTCAGTTATAACTCAAAGTTGCATTGTCTTCTAGATCCTTTTCCCTAAACATAGGGTCGAGTATATAATGAAAGTTCAACACATGACATGTTTAAAGTGTTGGTAGAAACTAGACTTCTACCCCGATGTGCAAGCAATGAAAAACAATCACAAAGATCATACACAGATATTTTACATGAAAAACCCCTCCAAGATGGAGAGGAAAAACCACGGTCCAAAGACCCACCACAACTTCCACTATATTTCAAATGGGATTACAAGAATTTTCTTCTCTAGGAAATGCTAGAGGATCACCAATTTCTTCAAGAGATATACCTCCCTTGGATACACAAGAATCTTCACCGTAGAGGTGGATCACCAAGAAACAAACTCTGTCGAACAAGATCCGATTGCAGGGATGCCGCACCTATCACCGAAGTAGATGATGTCTTCTTCTTCTTCTTTCACTCACATAAAACACTCAAGACAGAGAGAGAGAGAGAGAGAGAGAGAGAGAGAGAGAGAGAGAGAGAGAGAGAACAGATTGAATGTGCAGCCATATGCAAAGCCTTGTTGCATGAATAAAAACCCAAGCCTTCAATGGGTTCCCCATGCAACGAATAGTCAACCAAGCATAGGAAATAACACGCACTATTTACTGCTCATGCTAACCCATGCAAAGGAGCAGTCAATGAGACAAAGTACTAATCAATGCATGCACATGCAACCAACCATTAGAGCAATGACAGCCCCAACAAACTTAGTTCTAAAAGTTGAACCAAACACCATCAAACGGTCAGGTTCCTTTAGCCCATAACATTGTCATACGGAGTCGAAATCCAGCAATTCCAGATCTGTTAGAAAGCTTGACAAATCCTCTAAAATTTCTATATAGACACCTGAGCCCAAGTCCAACCCCAACCACTATAACAAATGTTCAAAGATCAGCCCCTGTAGAGTCGGTTCCACGCAGTGGCTGGTTGCAAGGTTGATCCGAGAACAAATGTGATACCGAACTTAGGTCATGACCTCATAGGGATGGATACCCAACAAACTCCCCCTCCAGACCTATGAGGAGGGGGTCTCAAAAATACATCACCTCGGTTAACTAAGGGAAGTCACTAACCCCGCCATACGTGTTCAAACTTCGTGTTTTTTCTTAGGTAGTGACTTCGTCATTATATCCAATCCATTATCATCGGTATGGATCTTCTCGACTTGCAATTTCTTTTGTTCCACAAAATCATGGATCCAAAGATACCGCAAGTCGATGTGCTTGGTCCTTGAGTGAAAACTCGAGTTCTTAATCAAATGTATTACGCTTTAGCTATCACAATGTAGAATATTGCTCTCTTGCTTGTGCCCTAGTTCACGTAGGAATCAGTTCATCCATAATAACTCTTTGCTAGCTTCCGTCGCTGCTATGAACTCGGCCTCGGTAGTCGATAATGCTACACACTTTTTTAACTTTGATTTCCAAGCGACTGCTCCTTTTGCAAATGTCACCAAGTATCCCGACGTGGACTTCAGTGTGTCAATATCTCCCACCATATCGGTGTCCGTGTAGCCTTGTAGTAATGTCTCTCCATGACCAAAGCACAATCACGACTTCAAAAAGCCCCTGAGATACCATAGGATCCACTTTATGGCTAACTAATATTCTTGGCCTGAATTTGAAAGGAACCGGCTCATAACACTAGCCGAATAAGCTAGGTCAGGTCTTGTGCAAACCATTGTATACATCAAAGAGCTAACCGCCGATGCGTAGGGAATTTTCTTCATGTCATTCTTCTCTTTATCACTTGTAGGATTTTGCTTGGAGCTATGTTTAAAGTGACTACCAAGTGGAGTACCAACCACCTTTGCCTTATCCATATGAAACCTCTCAAGTACCTTCTTAATGTACCGCTCTTGAGATAGCCAAATCTTACATTCATTCCGATTTCGGGATATTCTCATACCAAGGATTTGCTTAGTCGGCCCTAAATCCTTTACAGCAAATGACTTGCTAAGTTCCTACTTCAAACTTGTAATTTTTCTAACATCATGTCCAACAATTAACATATCATCAACATAAAGTAAGAGAATAATAAAGTCATTGCTAACAAACCTCTTGATGAAGATGCAATGATCCGATGCCGTCCTCGAGTAGCCTTGTTCATCCATGAATGTTTTAAACTTCTTATACCATTGGCGTGGAGCTTGCTTTAGGCCGTATAAGCTCTTCCTCAACTTGCATACAAGATGTTATTTGCCATTGACTTTAATTCCTTTCGGTTGATCCATGTAAATTTCTTCGTCCAAGTCACCATGAAGAAAAGCCATCTTCACGTCAATTTGCACAATTTTTAAATTCATGCTAGCCGCCATGCTTAGCACAATTCGGATTGAAGGCATCTTTACTACCGGAGAGTATATTTCATCAAAATCAATCCCTTTCTTTTGCCCAAAGCCCTTCACAACCAATCTTGCCTTGCACCTTGGATGTGACCAATTATCTTCAGTTTTTAATTTGAACACCCACTTATTTTTGAGTGCATGCTTTTCCTTTGGCAAAGCCACCAAATCATAAGTGTGATTCTCATGTAAAGATTTGATCTCCTCCGTTATGGTTTTTAACCACTCATCCTTGTGCTTGTGTGTTAAAACCTCTTTGTAACTTTCCGGTTCTCCCCCATCGGTGAGTAACACATACTCATTTGAAGAATACTTCCTTAAGGACTGATGCTTTCTAGTGGACCTCCTCACTTAAGGCTCAACATGTGGTACATGCTCTATATGTTCTCCATGATCACCATCACTAGTAGGCATCGGTTCCTCAACCACATTATTTGGGGTGTCTTACACACTCCCCAGTCATCATCATGAGCCACCAGAATAGGAATTGGATCCATGTCAATGGTGTCACTATTGGAAACTTTGGACTTCTCCACTTGGTCAAAGTCTTCAATAGTTTGATCTTCAAGAAAGACCACATCTTTACTTTTAATAACTTTCTTATCAACCAGATCCCATATCTTATAGTTGAATTCTTCATGTGCATAACCAATGAAGATGCATTGCCTTCCCTTGTCATCAAGCTTGAACCTTTCATCTTTTGGAATATGAACAAAGGACCTGCAACTGAAAACTCTTAAGTGCTTGTAAAAAATATTCTTTTATGTCCAAACCTTTTCTGGAACATCCCCATTCAAAGAAGCCGAAGGAGAAAGATTGATCAAGTCAACCGCCATCCTCATTGCTTCACCTCAAAAGGATTTTGGCAACTTGGAATGTCATAACATACATCGAATTCTTTCCACAATAGTCTTATTCATTCTTTCGGCTATCTCATTCTCTTGAGGTGTCTTGGAAACCATATTCTCATTCTTGATTCCTTATTCGGCACAATACCTATCAAAAGGATCCAAGTATTTTCCACCGTTGTCAGTGTGGATGCACTTTAGCTTTCTTCCCGTTTCTCTTTCAACCATTGCTTGAAAGTGTTTAAAAATATCCAAAACACTATCCTTGGGCTTTAAAGCATAAGCCCAAACCTTTCGAGAGCGATCGTCAATAAAAGTAACAAAAAAAAGTGCACCGCCAAGTGTTCTAACCTTCATAGGGTCACAAAGATCAGAGTAAACAACATCCAAAACATGTGACTTTATAGAATGAGAATTTCTCTTCAAAAAAATATGATGTTGCTTACCGGAAAAACAATCATCACAAGTCTCAAGCAACATACCTCTGATACCGGGTAGAAGCTCCTTCTTTGTAAGAATTTGCATACCCTTCTCGCTCATGTGGCCGAGCCTCTTGTGCCACAGATTTATGGATGTCTTCTTCTCTACCGCATTCACCTCCATCTTGTATAAGCTTGCTTGAGTAGTATAGAGAGAGCTATCCTTCTTTCCTTTTGCTATAACCAATGACCACTTTGTAAGTGTCCATTATCCGGCACCAAAATGATTAATGCAGCCTTTATCATCAAGCTTGTCGGTGGAGATCAAGTTGAGACGAATGTCCGGGACATGCCTCACATCTTTGAGCACCAAATTGCACCTAAGACTAGTCTTCAAATATACTTTTCCTTTGCCGATAATCTTGGAAATACCTTCATTTTCCATCCTCACATGACCAAAGTCGTCGGATGTGTACGACGAAAAAAAATCAGCCCATGGAGTGACATGAAAAGATGCGTCGGAATCCACAAGCCAACTAGTATTGTCACATGTAAGACCAACAAAGTTGTCGTCACAAACTATAATGACTTTCACATCCGAAGCAGCAGCAACCGTAGCTTTATATTCTTTCTTTTCACTATCTTTCTTTTTCTCTTGATTTTTTTTAAGTTTTCTACACTCATGCTTCATGTGTTCCATTTTGTGATAATAGTAGCACTAAATATTTTTCTTTGATATTCTATTTTGAGATTTGGATCTTCCTTTAGATTCTTCTCATTTGTTAGACCTTCGACTATTGCTTCTCCCCTGTTTCTCCATGACAAGTGCATCGGAGTGTGGAGAAGGAGAACCCAAAGCATTCTTCCTTGTTTCTTCATTCAACAAACTACCGGTTACAAAACCCATAGTGATGATGCCATTAGGAGCCGAATTGCTAAGTGATACCACATGTCTCTCCCAACTATCGGGCAATGAACGTAGGAGTAACAACGCTTGCAACTCATCTTCAAGTACCATCTTTATGGATGCGAGTTGGTTCATAATACTTTGAATTACATTCAGGTGCTCGGCGATCGATCCACTCTCCATGAACTTCAAATTCACGAGCTTCCGGATTAAAAATGTTTTATTCCCGGTCTTTTTTTGTTCATAAAGACTCTTCAATTTTCTCCATAGAGATTGTGCCGAGATTTCGGTAGACACATGATGGAACACGCTATCATCGAGCTATTGACGAATAAAACCTACTGATATTCGATCGAGCTTCTTCCAATCATCATCGGACATCCTTTCAGGCTTGGCTCCATTTCCTTCAACCAGTGCAAATAGATCTTTACAATACAAGAGATCTTCCATTTTTTATTTCCATATCATCCAATTGTTTCCATTTAAAGTGATCATACGAATGTTATTAGAAGATGCCTCCATAGCTTCTCACAAGAGCTTCCTTCGAACACCATGACTCTGAAACCACTTTGTTGGGAGAAACTAGATTTCTTCCCCCGTGTGCAAGCAATGAAAAACAATCACAAAGATTATACACAGATATTTTACGTGGAAAACCCCTCCAAGATGGAGAGGAAAAATCATGGTCCGAAGACCCACTGTAACTTCCATTATATTTCAAATGGGAGTATAAGATTTTTCTTCTTTAGGCCATGCTATAGGATCACCAATTTCTTCAAGAGAAATACCTCCCTTGGATACAAAAGAATCTTCACCGTAGAGGTGGATCACCAAGAAACAAATACTGTCAAACAAGATTCGATTGTCGGGATGCCGCACCCATCACCGGAGTAGATGAGGTCTTCTTCTTCTTCTTTCTCTCACACAAAACACTCAAGAGAGAGAGAAAGAGAGAGAACTAGTTGAATGTACAGCCACGTGCAAAGCCTTGTTGCATGAACAAAAACCCAAGCCTTTAATGGGTTCCCCATGCAAAGAATAGTCAACCAAGCATAAAAAATAACACGTACTGCTCATACCAACCCATGCAAAGGAGCATTCAATGGGACAAAGAACTAATCAATGCATGCATATGCAACCAACCATTAGAGCAATAACAGCCTCAACGAACTTAGTCCCAAAAGCTGAACTAAACACCACAAATGGTCTGGTCAGGTTCCTTTAGCCCATAATATCGTCATACGGAGTCGAAATCCGGCGATTCCGAATCCGTTGGAAAGCTTGACAAATCCTATATAATTTCTATGTAGACACCTGAGCCCAACTCCAACTCCAACTCCAACTCCAACTCCACCTGCTGCAACATATGTTCAAAGATCAGCCCCTGCAGAGCCGGTTCCACGCAGTGGCTGGTTGCAAGGTTGATCCGAGAACAAATGCGATGTCAAACTTGGGTCATGACCTCACAGGGATGGATATCCAACGTAAAGATGAGTCTTTCTATACGTGATGTCATTCTGAACCCACTACTAGACAAGCACAAGGCTAGTTAAAGCAATGAAAAACAAAATATATAGATCGTATTTCTGACTTACTATAATAAACGACTTATACATGGACAAAATTATACATTTTCTTTCAATTTTTTTCTTTTATTTTGAAGTTCATCACTCGGATTTGCTCAAGGTGACCATCCCATATAGCAAGTAGAATATTATATTGTCAACTCCTGTCCAAATACAATCAATACTCCCCTACAAATCTTTGCTTGAGTTTATCAACTTGAGATTTTTTCAGCTCTCGTTTTATAGAGTCAATCCCATATAGCCAAGAGTCAACAGTAACTCCAAGTCAGTTGGATATGGGTACGAGGCACAAAGGTCCCTTAAGTCTATCTTTGAGATGACGTACGTATACTCTCTTGGCATTTATTTTTGTCCACAATATAGGTTGTTCACCTAGCTATGATAATGCAATAGTACAATTCAATGCCTAAATACCATGTATATGTCGGAGGATTAGTCCCATCTTGAAAAAGTAGAGGGCGGAAACGATCCTTATATGTATGGTGGGACCTTATCTTAATACCTAGGTTTTGAGATAGAGGAAATCTCATATGGTATCAAAACTAGACCCCACCCCGTCTCCCCTCTATGTGGTCTTGTTGAACCGGCCTTCTTTCTCCCTCTGATCGAGATCTTCTTCCTCCCTCCGATCTAGAGGCGCTCTGCGTGCAGGCTAGTAAAAGGTTAGGAGTTCCACGTCTTTATATATCATTTCTCCCTCCCTCTCATCACTCGACTTAACGGGCATAGGTTTGACCTATGCCCCATTAAGCCGAGTGGGAGCCTACCCATTTGACAAGGACCAGGCAAAACCGGCCTATACTTGAGGGGGAGTGTTGGAGTTTAGTCTCACGTTGGCTAGATGGTTGGGCAGTGTTGTCTTCATATACCCTCTATAGACCTCCCCTTTTGATTCGGGTTTTGGGGTGTGAGGGTATCTTACAATGTATCAGAGCCTAACCATAACACTCACCTGCCGAGTGTAATTGATAGGGATCGGATCAAAAATTTAATCTTCCTTAATTATGCATGGTTATTCGGATGAGAATTTTACCGTTGGGTGATCAGTCCTTTGTAGATCTAGTCGGTAGAACGGATGACAGTTTTTGCTCCGATCTCTTATTGTTCTGAAATTTTACGAGCACGTAAACGCCTTTGTTCCGGAGATCTTCGAACTAGAATGGAGTCAATCCGATCTGTAGATCTCCTGAAATAATTGAAATGGTAGGACTGTTCTGCTGTAGATTTTTGGATAAAAATTACTGCACGTTGGCGATTAACCTCCTTGCAATCTTCAACCACGTATTCCTCGCATCGCTCGAGAATTAGCTCGGTAGGAAGCCTTCCTTGCAATCATGAGGCAGATGGAGAGCTTCCTTGGATTTTGGTTGATCTCCAAGATCAAACTGTCGCACACGAGATAGAGAGAGAGAGAGAAAGAGAGAACGGGAGATAGGAGATGGAAGGGGCGACTAGGGCTTGCATAGGCATGCATGGCCAGCCCCCTTTCTCCTCTTTCCCTTTTATAAGCCCTTCTGGATAAGGAGAGGGGTGGATAAGGCTTTGACCTAGTCAAGGTCGGCCTCCTCTCCCTATCCTCTTTGTGTTGGACGGATAAACAAAGGGGGCGGTTAGGGTTTGACCCAGTAAAAACGTATCCCCTTAATTCTCACTCTGTGCGATGGTGGCACATATCCTGGGTGCTTAGAGCACCCCCATGATCAATTTAATCCAATACTCACTTATTATTAAAGCTCATATATATATATATATATATATATATATATATATATATATATATATATATATATATATATATATATATATATATATATATATATATTGTTGGAAATAGATCCATGGTAGAGGCCCGCAGCGGAAGCAAAGTGAAGGTCCGAGGACCGGGAGCGGTGTGCGTTACATATCTAAAATTTTCATTGAAACGATCTACATATGCGTGTATGAATCTAGCATGGCATCTACGCGAACCCCTAACGACGATCTAACGCGAAAGAACAATCTAGCATGCATGCATGTTCTAATTATGTTAGATCTACTTGTTAGAGATCATACCTGCGTGCGGAATCTTTCACCGCGACAAATTTCTTCTTTGTCGATGGAGACGGGCTCGGATCTGCTCTGATATAGCTTCGGTGCGACGGCCATAACTTTCTGCTCCGAACTCCGAAAGGGCTGAAATTTGGACTGCAGGTAGAAAACTTCGAGACGCAACTTTTGCAATAAATTTCACGTCGTTTTGACTTCTGTAGCTCCTGGCATCGCAAAAACAACATTGATTTTCTGTGCAGATTCTGGACAGCAAAAGGTTGCGGGAGACGCCTTCTAGTTCACCCGATCTTACACGATGCACGGCACCTCGTCGATGGATCTCTGAGTGCCTCCATACGACGAGCATTCTCCTTCTACGAAACATCACGCGAGGAAGACGAATCGCCATCCAATGGCGCAAGCGAGGGAGAAAGAGACGAGAGAGAGAGGAGAAAAGAGGAGAGGGGCTAGTTAGGGTTTCCCCATGACTTGGGCCGGCCCTAGGGCTTGCATGGCCTCATTAATTTCGTCCCCCCCTCTCTCCCTATGCCTTATATAGGGTCGGCCTTATCCTTATGGATAAGCCTAGCGGATAGGATTGACTGATTCAAACCTCTCCCTATATATCTCTTCTTTTATCTCTATCTTTTCCTTGTTTTCGAAAACGGTCAAAACCAGCCCGTTTTCTGCGCCTCATGGTCGGCCCTTTCATCGGAGGCAACAACCTCCTAAAACTAATAGGGCCGGCCTTGACCAGTCTCTCAACACTTAGGGCCGGCCCCCTTAGTGCATAGTGGCGCATGGTATGACCAAAACGCCCTTATGTCACTAGTTGGTCGTTCCTCGTGTACGAGACTTTGCTAGGCACACATAAGTGAAGTGCACCAATGATTTCACTATTCTCTGAGGTTCCCGTAGGGTGCCCCTAGTGAAGTCAACTAGTCAACTCGCAACATATCCCGGTGCATCGCACCCATGTGGCAAAGTCCACTTATGACAAGGAATTGCTACATGCGTCTCTGCACTAACCTAGGGTTTTCCCTTAGTGCACACATGTAGCTACGCATCTACCGTGCACTAGTGTGAAACACTCACAGAGCGTAGGCTTGGACTTCTCGCTTCCTCTAACTACGTTCTGTGTTTCGAGGAGATGGTATAAGAACCGTACATAATGTCGATAAGGTGGAACCTTCAGGGACCAGGGTTCATGGCTTCTAACTCAGACTCGATCGACACACTACCCGAGTGTACCATCGATCCTCTGAGTCCGAGTTAACCTGCGTAGCCACCCAGAGTGCGACGCAGGCTGTACTCCAATCCCCCCGGACTTACTATGTTCTCCCTTATACCCCTGTTCTCCGCTTAGTATGGTAAACTCGTTTTCCCTCCACTTGGTTCCATGACGCAACTCGAGCGGTGGAGAATACCGTCAGACTCGAGTGCTCATATGACTCGGTTCCTTCTAGGTTGACCACATACATCGTACCTCCGATTACTCTGACGAGCAACCGGATCCGTTATCAGTCTAACTGATGACCACCTGGCCAGGGTTTAATACGACGTAGGTCAGAACAAGGAACGCACCTCCCGTTAGGGGTGTGGATAGCCTGCAGGAGTGACACGCTGATGCAACGCCAGCCGGGTAACCCAGTACACCATGGTTTTGGATCACTACATCCGGATCCTCACACATTGGTGCGCCAAAGCACCACACAACTGGTTAGTCCACCAGACATGGTTCCTCAGGGTTTATGACTGTTTTACCCTAAGCAGAAACACGGTTTAGTGCACCGATGTCTGCTCATCGATCTGTGCACCTTGTTGGTTCCGTTCGGCCACAGACACTGTGCTTGGCAATGACCGTGGTGGAGACACCCACGCTCTGTCACCCCAACAGCTTATCCTGATAGGGCGACCAACCCTTATCAGAGCTGCGAACGTATTTAGGTTACATGGGACCAGTCCCTGGAGTCTCCCACTCAAGTGGATTACCATGTAGCCATGGCTCTTTGTTCTGTAATCAGAACACGTACTAAGGTACGTACCAATATGCATTCCTATACTATCAATCATACATAGCTAAACTATAGGTTTTTACAAGCTATAGACCTCACCAATTCTAACAATCTCCCACTAGGTCTAACGAGGAATAACGGTGTTGAGCTCTGTAGCTTCTACATGCTACCCAAAAGCCTTTGCAGGAATTCCCTAATGGAATTGGCAATATTGTCTGTAGATTCCACCTCAGTACCGCTACTTGCATTTCCTCCTATAACTGTCAGATCAAGTGAAGTTTGTACTTGATGGGTTTCCCCTTACGGTGGTGCCTAGTCTCCTTGGACCTTGCTTACCGCTCTTCTGTTGCAACAACAGATAACTGAGCTTCTGGTACGTGTCCCAAGTTCTCTAAGAACTTCCTAAGCCTTACCACCTGATATACTGCCTCGCACGCAACAACGTGCTAAGCCACTGTGGTTGAGTCTGTGATGCACTCTTGCTTCACACTCTACCAACTACCGCTTCTAATCCCAAGATAAAAAATAATCCATGAAATCGATTCTCTGGAACACATATCTGATACCAAAGTCAGATCCTGTGTGTCCAATCGATATCAGGACCTGTGAAGTGCAAGCTAACTCACAATCCTTACTTAATGAGGATTTCTGAGTATACCCTTCACATCGGTCCAAAGATCTGGACCCGGGTTCGACTGAAACTGACCCATCTTCCTGCTGCGTAATAGATATCTAGCCTCGTAAAACGAATCTGGCTAGAATCTTATCTTCATGCATAGCCTGTGACAGCAAGAGAACATTGCTCTGGTTATCTCGAGTTACCTTGATTCCCAGAGCATAACTCGCCTCACTAGGGTCTTTCACATTGAATTGTGATGACTACAAACCTTTATCGTAAACATTATTCTTACATCATTTTCAATCGGTAGAATATCGTTAACGTAAAATACTAAATACACCCTTATAGCTATTTCACCTTTCTTGTACCAACTTGATTTATCCTCATTCTGATCAAAATAGATATTCCAACTTGGATGCTTGCATCAGTCCATAAATGGACCTTTGCAACTTGCATTCCATTGCTTCCTGACCTACTGACACAAACCTTGGGGCTACATCATCCATATGTCCTTTCCAAATTCCCGTAAGGGAATAACTGTCTTGACATCCATCAACCAGATCTCCCAACTATAATGGGCTGTGATGGATTAAGAGGATCCGTTATAGACTTAGGCATAGCTACCAGCGAGATGGTTTTGACATAGTCAATCCTTCTCCTTTGGCAACTAATCTAGCAACTTAAGTCTTAGCCGGGTGCTCTTCTTATACACCTCCTACACCCCGAAGGGTGATAGTGCTATAAGTGTCAAGACTGTTCCAAGGCACGTTGATGCAAATTTGCCTCCATGGTCTTTTGTCAGTCAGAGCTGTCGGAAGCTCCCCTTAGTTCTTCGTAGCTCTAGGGATCATCCTCCTGAAACTCTGGATTAACTATCGAAGTTTCTCCATAGTATCTTTCAGGAGCTCTGATGGTCCCACAACGACGAGGTGGTGGTGGTACAAAGAAAGCTCCCACTACTTCTTCGTAGCTCTAAGGATCATCCTCCTGAAACTCTGGATTAACTATCGAAGTTTCTCCATAGTATCTTTCAGGAGCTCTGATGGTCCCACAACGACGAAGTGGTGGTGGTACAAAAGTGAATCGTTTCTACAGTACCTAGTGTACTAGTTTCTTGTGTCATCTACTCCCACTACGTTTTCAGATGCGCACTCTCTACCAGTACCCAGTAGTTCACCCAGAACTACCTTACCGGTAAACTTATGATCTATAATATAATCTTGGTCTAGGTAGATGGTGTTTGTAGAAACGATTACCTTCCAAACCTCAAGATCATAAAATAGTCCACCTTATGCCTCCTAAGGGTAACCTACAAACAGATATACCTGGAACTATATCTCCATCTCATCCCTCTTGTCCTTTTGCACAAGTGCAGGACAACCCTATATCTCGAGATACTATAGTGTCAGCTTTCGCTTAGACCATAGCTCTCTATAGGTCTGAGGCACTGATCTAGATGAGAGATAGTTTCATATATAAGCTACTGTTTTAAGGTACAACCCCACCAAAGGTAGGTAGTACACTTGGTAATATTCATCATACTACGGACCATGTCAAACAGAGTCCGATTCCTTCTCTCGGAGACTTCATTCTGACGTGTCATCCTTGGAGCATTTAATTGGGAGATAATCCCATGCTCCTTTAGGATCCTATGGAACTCGTCCGATAGTGACTTATTCCTTCGATTAAATCGAAGAGTCTTCTATCGTCTAGACGCTCTTGGAACCATAGACGTCAAAATAACTAACACCAATACCTTAGTGGCCCTTTTAGTTATTCTGCCTTCCAGATAACACTCATAGGTTAGAAGGATCTCCGATGAATCTGTGAACAGAAACTCGGCCTTCTTTTATCTCTGAATTTATCTAAGGCAGAATATCTAATTCAGAGGGGGTCACAAATGAGATAGCTTCTCCGAAGGATTTAGATGAATTTCAATTAGACGCTGCAGCTGTCATGAAATCTATTTCCGAATTAGGATTAAATTTAAAGAGATTATTCTGATCTATTCCTCTAGTATTGAAGCTATCTATTCAGTTTAAGATACACACCTACGGTGCTATCTAAAACTAAAAACTTCATTTACCAAGGAGGAAACAGAACTACATCTCTAAAAAATCAAAATCCGTGTTTCGGAAAAACTAAGACAATCATATCTAACAGCTTCCGCAGCGGCTTATGGCATCAGTACCTATGTTAGGATTACTTCACTATAAAGTAGCCTTCTGCTTTCCTTGAATCTCTGTAGACCCGAAGTCTACATTCCAAGAAGCATAAGAACTGCTACTAGATAGCTCCTAACATCCTGAGGCCATACTCAATCTTCAAATACCCCCTATGCTCGTCACAGTGGAAATACTTTCGCCCTTGGCATCACTAGACTTAGGAGTCCACACCAGTTTCTACACTAGAATAGTTTTCGATCTCTTATAAGTTACTCCCTTTGGTTCTTCTAAAGAAGACCTAGGTTAAGCACTAAAGGCTTTGCCTTTAATCTTGATCTCATCCTTTGTCTCTTGGAAATCTCCTTAGAAGTTCTGCATTTATCATCTCTGGCTTGTTAAAGCTAAAGTCTCTGACAACGCCTTCGAAGGTTCCAGACAAGGATGCAAGACAGACGTCTTCCACCACCTCATCATCTGGCACCATGTCTTTGGAGTCTAGTTCGATCTGGAACTCAAGTATGTGTTCCCGAACAAGCTTACCCTCAGACATCTCGGTACCGACAAGTATCTTAGTGGAAAAGCGATGAGTCTACCGACTCCACCTTCCAAACATCTTATGCAAGTAAAACTTAATTAGAGAAGACCCGACATATCTCTGACTCGCTTCTAAAGAGTTGTCCGCAAGTCTGCTATAACATAGCACTTGCACATCTCCTTAGATTCTCACTAGTCGTCATATGCCCTAGTTAGTGCCCTAGTGATATCTGAACCCATTAGGTCTAATACAGGGATACTTAGATTATATGCCAATATACGTTTTTCTACCCTATGCATAAGCTAAAGAAAGTGCTTCGACTCTACGTAGTTAGAGACCCGATAACTGGTTCTCTTATGGGATATCGGATAGGGAAACTATATGGTTGAATGAAAACGAATGCAAAATAACTTATTTTATGGATTTTTAAAATAAGCTAATTATATCCAAATGTCAGCGCTACCCTCACAGCGAAGACACCTCTATGGATTAATTAACCATGTATGTAAGATCTCGGAATCGACTACACCTGCCCTAAGGGGCATCATGCAGCGTCAATCCGCTTACACGGGCCTTTCCTTGACCCTATCCAAATCTGCCAACTAAGGGCTTTGATGGACCATGGTTGTCCTTTTCGCCAGTGCCACGTGATCCCCATTGTGCAAGCAACAGATGCCTCACATCCACTTCGGATGCTTACCCACAAGCCTAAGCAATTACGGCACGGGAGTTCATGCGGCCCCCACTAGGGTGGGATAAAAAGCCCTTCTCTCCTGGCCCCGTAACCGCCATATCCTGAAGGAGACCGCTAAGTTATCTGGCATGGAAAAATATAACCCTCACCCTAGGGGGTGTCGAGCTACGCCCTTCCACCCAGACACAAAGCAGTTGGTTGTGGAGGCCAGAAGATCTCGACGAGTCCTCTTACACATCCCTTATTATAGTTGAGGGTTATTTAATGCAAGTATGAGTGTACACTAAGGTCACGACAACCTATACACTAGACCCTGGTCATACCGTGCTCCCACTAGCATTCAAGCCTTTCGCGAAACATTAATCGATCTCGGAAATATCATAGTCCCTGCCTCGAGTGGATTTCTCCACTCAAGGGTCACATTACATATCCCAAGAACATCGATGCTTTGTAAACTTGGCTATTACGCTAATGCCCTGGAGCCTAGCCTAAGGTTAGACTGACAGAAAAGGTCTTCCACTACCATGGCGCCTTACTTATAAATTTGACGAATGATGTCATAGTAGAATTCCAACTCATTCTAGGTTTCGATGCTTGCCAAATAGGCACACCCGACTAATCGGGTGTTGACCTAATGGGGGCATAACCAAATGTGAGGAATTCATACTATCATCAAGGGTCAATTAAATAATAGGCGTCACTAGTGGAATCCTATCCTAATAAGGTCGCTAGGACCCGAGGGGAAAGGGCATCCCTCTAACATAGATAATCAAATTATCGCATCGGGGTTCTCTACAGAAATATAAAGAACTATTGAAAGAAACAAGCACACAACTGAATCAAGTTCAGGGTCCGACCCCTGAACCTGACTGGTACAGCGTAGGCTCTCTGTCTCCTTCGCAAGGCTCCTCGATCCGGTGCAAGCCTCTGTATACGATCTCCTGACTCTTTATGCCCTTTGCCATCATCGTGTTCGCTTCGCCGGATCGCCATCGTCTTCCAAGGTTCCGCTCGTCCTTCCGGTGGTGGATCTCCACGGCAAGTCCTCCTCTTCAATCTGTAACCGAAAAAGCTCTAGTACGCTTCGAGCAAGTGCTCGCTCGTACACAATTTCCTAGAACGAAAAGGAAAACAAACCTAGCAAAAAGCCTGGGAATCAAGGGTGGTAAATCTTCACCTCTTGCCCGACTATGGCTCTAAAATCTATCCACACACAGAAGAAAAAAAACATCCAGACAAAATCGCAAACACGAGGTCCGACCCCCGGTAGCAAGCAATCACATATCCAGAATAATTTTAGAAGCGGCGCCCTGCAATAACGATTCATAGAACATACAAAATATACTATGCATGATCTACTCGTAGAACCCCGATGGCGGCACATACTATTTATACGCGTACATGACGGTTTCATGAAAAAACATGAAACGCACACCACTAGCATGCTCTGATACCAATTGTTGGAAATAGATCCATGGTAGAGCCCCACAGCGGAAGCAAAGTGAAGGTCCGAGGACCGGGAGCGGTGTGCGTTACATATCTAAAATTTTTATTGAAACGATCTACATATGCGTGTATGAATCTAGCATGGCATCTACACGAACCCCTAACGATGATCTAACGCGAAAGAACAATCTAGCATGCATGCATGTTCTAATTATGTTAGATCTACTTGTTAGAGATCATACCTGCGTGCGGAATCTTTCACCGCAACAAATTTCTTCTTTGTCGATGGAGACAGGCTCGGATCTGCTCTGATATAGCTTCGGTGCGACGGCCATAACTTTCTGTTCCGAACTCCGATAGAGCTGAAATTTGGACTGCAGGTAGCCAACTTCGAGACGCAACTTTTGCAACAAGTTTCACATCGTTTTAACTTCTATAGCTCCCGAAATCGCAGAAACAACGTTGATTTTCTGTGCAGATTCTGGACAGCAAAAGGTTGCGGGAGACGCCTTCTAGTTCACCCGATCTCACACGATGCATGGCACCTCGTCGATGGATCTTTGAGTGCCTCCATACGACAAGCCTTCTCCTTCTACGAAACACCACGCGAGGAAGACGAATCGCCATCCAATGGCGCAAGCGAGGGAGAGAGAGACGAGAGAGAGAGGAGAAAAGAGGAGAGGGGCTAGTTAGGGTTTCCCCATGACTTGGGCCGGCCCTAGGGCTTGCATGGCCTCATTAATTTCGTCTCCCCCTCTCTCCCTATGCCTTATATAGGGTCGGCCTTATCCTTATGGATAAGCCTAGCGGATAGCATTGACTGATTCAAACCTCTCCCTATATATCTCTTCTTTTATCTCTATCTTTTCCTTGTTTTCGAAAACGGTCAAAACCAGCCCGTTTTCTGCGCCTCATGATCGGCCCTTTCATCGGAGGCAACAACCTCCTGAAACTAATAGGGCCGGCCTTGACCAGTCTCTCAACACTTAGGGCCGACCCCCTTAGTGTATAGTGGCGCATGGTATGACCAAAACGCCCTTATGTCACAGTTGGTCGTTCCTCGTGTACGAGACTTTGCTAGGCACACATAAGTGAAGTGCACCAATGATTTCACTATTCTCTGAGGTTCCCGTAGGGTGCCCCTAGTGAAGTCAACTAGTCAACTCGCAACATATCCCGGTGCATCGCACCCATGTGGCAAAGTCCACTTATGACAAGGAATTGCTACATGCGTCTCTGCACTAACCTAGGGTTTTCCCTTAGTGCACACACGTAGCTACGCATCTACCATGCACTAGTGCAAAGCACTCACAAAGCATAGGCTTGGACTTCTCGCTTCCTCTAACTACGTTCTGTGTTTCGAGGAGATGGTATAAGAACCGTACATAATGTCGATAAGGTGGAACCTTCAGGGACCAGGGTTCATGGCTTCCAACTCAGACTCGATCGACACACTACCTGAGTGTACCATCGATCCTCTGAGTCCGAGTTAACCTGCGTAGCCACCCAGAGTGCGACGCAGGCTGTACTCCAATCCCCCCGGACTTACTATGTTCTCCCTTATACCCCTGTTCTCTGCTTAGTATGGTAAACCCGTTGTCCCTCCACTTGGTGCCATGACGCAACTCGAGCGGTGGAGAATACCGTCAGACTCGAGTGCTTATATGACTCGGTTCCTTCCAGGTTGACCACATACATCATACCTCCGATTACTCTGACGAGCAACCGGATCCGCTATCAGTCCAACTAATGACCACCTGGCCAGGGTTTAATACGACGTAGGTCAGACCAAGGAACGCACCTCCCGTTAGGGGTGTGGATAGCCTGCAGGAGTGACACGCTGATGCAACGCCAGCCGGGTAACCCAGTACACCGTGGTTTTGGATCACTGCATCCGGATCCTTACACATTGATGCGCCAAAGCACCACACAACTGGTTAGTCCACCAGACATGGTTCCTCAGGGTTTAGGACCGTTTTACCCTAAGTAGAAACACGGTTTAGTACACCGATGTCTGCTCATCGATCTGTGCACCGTGTTGGTTCCGTTCGGCCACAGACACTGTGCCTGGCAATAACCGTGGTGGAGACACCCACGCTCTGTCACCCCAACAGCTTATCCTGATAGGGAGACCAACCCTTATTAGAGCTGCGAACGTATTTAGGTTACATGGGACCAGTCCCTTGAGTCTCCCACTCAAGTGGATTACCATGTAGCCATGGCTCTCTGTTCTGTAATCAGAACACGTACTAAGGTACGTACCAATATGCATTCCTATACTATCAATCATACATAGCTAAACTATAGGTTTTTACAAGCTATAGACCTCACCAATTCTAACATATATATATATATATATATATATATATATATATATATATATATATATATATATATATATATATATAATAATAATAATAATAATAATTCTGTCATGATCACATACTAGTCTCGAGTCGCTTTGGACCGTAGTTGGGATCAACTAGGGTCTTCAACGTGGCTCCAACCTAAATGCGAATATACCAACTAAACTCTTTAGCCATATTTGCATTTTAGATTAATCATCATTAATTCTACTATATGGTGATGATTTCACTCCGGATCAAAAAGACAATCTCTAGTCTTACAGATTACGATATTGCCCCTCCACCTTAATACATCCATAGTCACTATCGGTTCACTTTTAGTGAGCTGTCTAACCAGTTGGTGATATATCTTATACTCCATTATACATAATCTCCCTATTTGATCATCTCTCTTATCGGTGAACTCTTCACAGATGAGGACTACACAGTTTACCGATGAACAAACTTGAGATCAACTAATGGGGATATATATATATATATATATATATATATATATATATATATATATATATATATATATGGGAAATGAGTTCCTATGACATGTCATAGGGAGTGCCCTATGACATATGATGAGTTAGTAACCCTAGAATATTTAGAATGTTCTGAATTTTTATGAGGATGATCACCCTATTTTAGATAGGACCCTCGCAAAAAATTGGCTCATTCTAAAACTTCTAGAGGTATCAAATATGATTTTCAATTTAACGGTTAAAATGGATGGCCGATAAAGCTTCTAGCATTTGATGCCCCAACAAGTTTTAGAATGCTTTGATTTTTTGTGGACATTCTATTTAAGGTAAGGTGATTACCTTCAAAAAAATTCAACACATTCTAAACATTCTAGCATTACTAATTCACCATATGTCATAGGGTACTCCCTATGACATGTCATAGGAACCCAGCCCTCTCTCTCTCTCTCTCTATATATATATATATATATATATATATATATATATATATATATATATATATATATATATATATATATATATATATATATATATATATATATATATATATGAAAGTCTCCTTTATAGGATGGTGGATTCCATCTTGAGATCTAGAGTTCCCCGCAACCCTAACTCAGTCACCCAAGATATCCAAGTGTTGGCCCTCAGGATCTCATTGATTGATAAGTCAAAGTAATTGGGCCAAAGCTCAAAGTTTGCTAGTCTCTCAGCATTGAGAGCAAGTAGACTTGTGTAAGTAGTGAGAACCCATATGACCATGACAGTACAAATGTGTCATTGGGTTTACTCACGATCCATCAATGCATCTCATGTACTAGCATCTTTGACCTGGAATCATACATTCTAATGGCTAGAGATTCACCATCCCTGTTGGAGTCAAAGAGACTATAATTTACCTAATGAGGTGTCCACTCTCATTATAAGGTGTGATTAGTTTTAAGTGATTAGTACCAATGGCTCATATCTCTCTTTGTATGAATCTCATCCATACAAATAAGTCGCATCTTTAATCACTTGCGAACTACCTACTTAACCATTCATCCCATGAACATATTATAATGACATATCCATTAATAAATAACTGAGGAAAAAATAAAACATTGTTTGAGGGCATACAACCCTAACAGTAATCCCCACACATCTATCATTCACGTGACAAGGACCACAAAAAGATTGGCTTGCATGTGAGGGGGAGTGTTGGAGGATTAGTCCCACTTCGATAAAGTAGAGAGCGGAAACGATCCTTATATGTATGGTGGGACCTTATCTCAATATCTAGGTTTTGGGATATATGAAATCTCACAGTATCAACTATGTTTGGTCAAAAATAAGAGACCAACTACAAACATAGTCTATCTATATTCATAGGCATGATCTTATGAAACATACACAACACTAAGTGTATCAAATATAGATCTGGTGGATAGATAAACATTTTAAGAAGAAACCAAACTATGTCCAAAACTACTTAATAAAAATACTCAATAATTTTCAAGATGTCTCAAGTATAGTCGTCACTAAGTATTGGACCATATGTGTACATTTTGATTAATAAAGGTGGCAGGAGGATGGACGGTGGTTACCAACGAATTAAAAGGGGTGCAAAGAGAAGGAGGAGAAGAAGAAAAGGATGAGAGAAGATGGCTGAACAAACAACAACCCCCTCTCCCCCCCTCTTCTCCTTATATAGAGCCCCATCCTCAAGAGGCGTGTAGCCGCATTTAATACAACATGACGGGCGTGTGCCATGTCTTTTCACAGTAGTAACTGTTGGCACCTATGTGGCGAAACCCCACCAACCACTGACCGACATGTGAGCAAATGGTCCAATACCCCACACAGGCCCTGAAACCCCACAACACACTTCTACCAGCCTCTCCCTCTGGCCCAATTGCAGAACACCACATGTCATTTGATGTATCATAGACGCCATCATTAGACATCAGGTCAAATCCAACAGTTGGGGCACCTATGAAGGGACACGTGGCCAATCGACATAACAGTCAACAGTTGAATCAATAGCAAAGAAAACTCGACCGTCTGCCCAAGAGGGAAAATTGTGCATGCATAAAAAAAACACCCCACACCACCAACGTGGACCAAGCCAAAAGAAGCACGTGCCACCAAATCATGAAGAACATACCATGGAAGGACGTCGCATGCTGATTAAGTTGCCACTAGCGACCTGACCCAACTCGTCGCCCCCAAGGCAGAAAGCAATCATTAAGCAGCTATGCGAAAAGACAGAGACAATGCCCACAAAAGCGACTCCTTCTAGAGACAACCTCGCTAAAAATAGTGCTCTTGACCAACTTTTTCCTCCAAAACCTGCAACACTCATTGCATGATGGGATAACACACTGCAACAGAAGAAACCTTAGCACGTTATCAATTGGCAGTGGCAGTGGTCTGGGTGGCGCCTTGCACACAATGTCTTAGGTTCGACGCTTATTCACTGACAAAGATAATCGAATAGTCTAGTACCGAAGAGGGTCACCTCGAACGAGGACAATATCGACCACATAAACAATGACACATGTAAAGCCGGGCTGGCACCCTCACCAAGCTCCCCCCTATAATTAGAGAAGGGGAGCTCCAGAAGATGTTTGGAAGGTGAGACCGGTACCCTTACTAAGAATTTTACCACCTCTTCCCTCTCAAGTGAGGAGAGCACTATATGTGCACACCCTACACTTCAATGTAGTTGATTTAGCCTATGGGTGCTGTTGTTTTTTTCCTCCTCGTTAATGGGGGGGGTCCACACAAAACTTTGTCCTATCTCTCTTTCTTATTCTACCTTCATATCGCCCCTCATATACTCCTACTTCATTATCACACTACACCTCATCGTCATGCATAATCTGTCTAGAGATGAACCTGGACTTGACCGCAACATTATCAAATCGAACATTGTGAGGGTCCAAAAAATCCCCCACATGTTTGATGGGGGATTAGTGGAAGACTTCTACTATATAAAGCGGTGTTTATGGTTTCTTTAGAAAGACTTCTTGAGAGGTTCTTGAGACTCAAGAGAGATTCATTGGAGATTAGATCTCTTTGTTGAGGAAGAGACTTAGTGAGATTCTTGAGGGAAGAAGATTTCTCTAGGTAAAGTGGGTCTTCTTGTTGAAGTTGACTATTGCTTGTAAGTTATTGATTTCTCCATTATAATGGATTGCCTAATCGTCTTCTCATATTCATTCATGGTTTTTCTCTCGAAAGGGTTTCCAAGTAAAATTTGTCCATTCTTTGTGTGGTTTTGATTTGTGTTTGGATTTTCTCTTTGTTTATATCTTGCTACTTCTACTATTTGAGATTGCAGTTGTGTTCCATGATTGATCCGCCAGAGGATCGATTGTGATCTAATCCTTGACCCACCGAAGTACTAACAGATCTAACTCCGATGACGGCCAATCCTCCTCTATATACCATCTCGCATGGTACGGCATCATCTACGACCACGACAAATGAGTCCTCAGCCTCTGGTGCCTCCATTGACAAACAACACTTCTTCTATTCTCTGTCTTCCACAATGACCCTGCCATTTGTTATCGAAGGAGTGCTGCCCGGATTCTGAGGAAGCCATGAATGGAGGTTCCGGAGTAGAGTCATTGCCGTCAGAATTAACCGAATGCCATTGTTACTATGGATATGTGACAGCTGAGATGGTCGTCATTGATCATGGCATCAGTGCTTTAATGGATGCTAACTGAGGGACTGACAAATTGAGAGGAGTTGAACCCCCCTCCTTTGTAGTTCGCACAATCAAATCAAAGTGGAGGATCCTTAGGTCCCATGTCCCACTAGTGGCCCACCTTCTTGTTTCACGGCAACACATACACATACAAGCATTAAATATAAACTCCCTTCCGATCAACCACTAGGGTATAGGGGAGTAGGTAAGCAACTAATGCTTTGGTGAGGAGATTGTGGGTTCATTGCCTCTCTCCCTTGATTTACCATGGAGTGCGTAGGGAAACTTACGAGTAAGTCGGTGCACATTCTCGAGGGATTAGTTCGAGCCCGAAGTGGGACCATTTCTTGAAAGGTTTCGAGACACCCATCGAAGTAAAAAAAAAAGGGAGGGAGAGGGGGGACCTTAGTCCTTTTAAGAAAACCTTTTGAGCTAAAAAAACATGCAAGATATCAGCTTTGCACTAGATCCCTCCTCGAAATACACTATTACAGTAAGTCTCCCCCCCCAACCACCGGTTTGAATTTTTTAAACAATCCAATGACAAAACTACTCCTAGCCCTATATGATACGGTATTTTGCAAAATTTTGCTAGAGTGATGTCACTATAGCAAATTTTTTTGGGTAATGTGCCTTAGGTCCTTGCAGTGGATGTTGTGTTAGCTAAGGGACAAAAAATATTTTGGTTTAGTGAAAAGCCCTTCCATAACTAATTTATTTAAATACTCATTACATGTAGCTGTATAGGAAAACATATAGAATTTGGATGTTGACACGAATAACAATTGTTACTCTTGCTACAATAAAATCATTATAGCAAACTTTTTTTTTTTAAGAAATCTTACCGTAAAACTTTTTTGCTATAGTGAAATCACTCTAGCAAAGAGTAACAATCTGCGCAGAATGTTACTCTTTGCATTGCAGATTGTTACTCTTTGCTATAATGAAATCAGTGTCGCAATATATAAACTTTTTTTGATAAATCTTGTTAATTTTTTTTTTTTGCTACAGTCAAATCACTATATATAGCAAAGAGTAACAATTTGTGAAGATTGTTACTCTTTGCTACAGTGAATCACTGTAGCAAACATTTGCATAATAATGTAGCAAATATGATAGGGGTATTTTTATTATTTGGATGGTTTGAAAAGTCAAACTGGTGATTGTGGGAGATTTGCTGTAATAAGGTATTTCGGGAAGGGACTTGATGCAAAACCAAAAAGTCATCTATCCTTTAGCTCAAAAGGGTTTTCTTAAAAGGACTTATGGTGAAGTGCCCTTATTTTTAAGTGAGATTTATCAAGAAAAAAGCTTAGATTTTTGCTACAGTGATTTCAATGTAGTAAAGAGTAACTATCTGCAACGCAAAGAGTAATAATATTTCCAGATTGTTACTCTGTGTTTTAGTATTTCACTCTAGCAAAAAAAAAAAAATTCAGTGATATTTTTTTAAAAAAATTGCTAGATTGATTTGTGTTACATTTTGTTACTCTTTGCAATTTGCTACAGTGATTTGTATCAAACGTCTGTATTCTATATGTTTTTCCTGAACAGTCGTGTAAAGGGATAAACGCTTTTCCTATACAGTCGCATATAGTAGTAAAACAGATACTTAAATTAGTTACAAAGAACTTTTCACTAAATCTGACTGTTGTCTGTTCTTTAGCTAGCATAGCATCTACTGCAAGGACCTAATAAACATTAACAAAAAAAAAAAACCGTAGAAAATACCTCCCACAGCAATAGGCATTACATATATGCTAATGATTTTGTTCGATTTTGTTACAACCTCCTTAAAGAGGTTGGAGCATTTCCCTCTCTCTTATCGGTCCATTTTAAGGGCACGTCTGTCATTTCACACTATTCATCATGGTGAAATAACCAAAAGCCCTCGAAATGAGCCAATGAGAGAGAGGGGAACGCTCCAACCCCTTTAAGGAGGTTGGAACAAAATTGTTCACCACCCTCCAATCACACAATCACCTTCCGAACCGGCAGATATAGGTAGTCCGGTTCGGGTTTCGAGGTTTTTTTTTTATTTTTTAATCAGCTAAAAACCCGAACCGGAAAAGAAAGGACATTTCCGTAAATGCCGACAAAACGCATGGGCACCCTCGTAATCCGGTACCTCACTCCCACCCGGCCAATGTAATCATGTCGTGACTTGTATCCCCGCGGGCCCCACCGAAGGGGCTCGACCACGTAGGCAATGCAAACCCCCATTTTCCATTTTTCTTTTTTTCTTTCTCGTCATCAATAAAACCAATAATACCCTTAATTTATCTAAAAATTGTTTCGCTGCGGTAACCTCACCACTCATTCCCTTAACCTCCCTCCTCTTCTTAGTCCCTTCGACACCCATCACCAACTTCTTCTACTCTGAGTGCACGATGGTCGGGATCAGGCGGCGGGGATGGGCGGCGGAATGACACGATGGTCCCGGCCCGGAACCTCCTCCGCCGCCACTACGACAGCTATGGGGGCTGGTTCGGCGAGACCCAGTCCGACTCCCGCCAAGAAAAGCCTTCTCTGAGACCGGACCCGATGGCCGAGGAGCGCTCCCGGACGGGCGGTGGAGCGGAGGATCAGGAGGAAGGGGAAGTAGGGACCAGCTCCAAGGACGCCGACGACTGGCTCCGATTGGGCATCGGCTGCAGCGGTGCCCGCCCTCCCAGCGATCCGACCGATCCAACTAGCAGCTCCAGCGCTCGAGTAGGTAGGCTGACGGAGCTCGACTTGTTCTCCGATAAGCCGCCGCCGTTGTTATCGTCCCCCCCTCTTCCCCGGCCTCCGCCTCCACTGCCTTCTGCCGCCACGTTCGGTGCGCCGTTGCTCCCCCCGCAAGGGGTGAGCTACCGGCCGTGGGGCTCCTGGAGCGCTAACCCGATGATGGCTACCGCTCCGGCGCCGCCGCCGCTTCAGTACAGCTTCCGGCGATTCGTATGCCCACCGGGGGTTGGCGGGGCGGCCACCGGCGAGATGAGGGTGGCCAGCCCGCCGCGGAGGCCGCAGGCCGGGGTCTGGTTCCTGCTCCGAGCCGCCCAAAACCAGTGAGTTGGGTGGGGATCGATTTGCTTTGCCCTCATTGAATTCTCATGCAGCAAACCTTGGGATTTTCATTTCCCTTCCTCATCACTTTTCAATTCCCACCCATGTACTGCTTCAATCTCTCCTTGATGGGTTGCACTTTATCTTGAATGCAGATTGAGGGAACCCTTTTTGCCTCAGATACCCAAGAGCTACATCAGGATCAAGCAAGTTCTTACTCATTTTGCTTTTCTCTTCTGCTTTGCCCTTGGGATTTGAATGCCAACTTTTTTTTTTTTTTTGGGAGAAATGAATTCCAAGCTTTGCTGGGTTTCACTTCTTTTCCAAGAACAAAAGATTGATTTTTTGTTTTTTATTTTTGATATTTTTTTTCCACAGGGATGGGAGGATGACAGTTAGGTTGTTGATGAAGTACTTGGTGAGCAAGCTTGGGCTGGATGATGAATCAGAGGTACTTTTCTTGGACATTGCATGCAAGCTTAAGGAATGATTAGTGATGCATGTTTTGAGTAATGCCAAAGATTAGAGGGTTGTTAGGAGCTAGAACACCAAGAAAGGAAGGGGGGGACCACATCAACCATTGCCATGGTTGGTGTTGGGATGATGAAAGGAACTTGGGAGCTGAAAGGCCCTTTCTTGCTACCATTGCCACATCATGACTCACCATGGTTAGTTAGCTAGCTAGCTAGGGTCCTCTAACCTTGTTTTGCAGCAGCTTTAGGGTTATCAGTTATGATCATGATGGGTTTATTAGGTGAGAGCTTTTTAGGGTTAAGGATCCATCATGGCAAAGCAATCTAGTTTGTAGGGTTGAGATTGGAAGGGACAGCCTCAAGAAAGGAGCCTATTAGGATTTCAAGATTGAGAGGCCCATATGTGGCAAATCTTGATAGGGATAATACTGAAAATAATGGCATCTTGTTTTTTTTCCCCCAAAGTTTACTTGCTATGGACACTACTGTCCTGGTTCCTAGTAGCTAGATAGGGCTTTGACAACCCTAAAAGCCCTTTCACCAACCTTTGCTGGAAGCTATGCAGCTATCCTCAACATCAAGTCACCCCAATAGGCTTGGAGTTTTATAGAAAGCCCCTCTCTCCACTATAAATCATTTTTGAAGACTTTTTTTTGAGGGATTTTTTATTTTTTGCTAAGTTACAAGAATTATATACATATATTTGAAAGGAAAAAAAAATCTTAGCAAACCATGCTTTGTCTTAGCTCTCTGAGATGGTTTTGTACTTTATCGGTACTGAAAACTTTGGTTAACCTCTTTTCATGAAGAATATAGTATAGAGAAATGCTATTCAGCTCCAAGGTTTTTCTGATTTCGCCGGCCCGATTGACGTGGCAGCGTGCAACTGGTGCTGTTAAAGATTTTAAAATCATTAGTGGGTTTTAGCCACCAGTTGTACGCTGCCACGTCAATCGGGCTGGCGAAACCGGGACAAACCTTCAGGTTGAATAACAATTCTCTATATTATAACATTTATCCTTTCTTGTAATTATCTTTTGTGTGTGCGACTAAACTGATCAAATTGTGCTATTTGATGAATAAATAATCCTTAATATATAGCTCGCACTGAGACATATTCTTTTTCTCTGAAAACACTAAGATATACGGTGATCTCCTATATATTTTTTATTCAGTTCCATCACAAATGGGATCCCCTTCATTGGTCATGAGATGAACAACGGAGTTTGATTAATTTCTGGTTAGACATAACTAGTTTTATTAGAGGCCTAAATCTTAGGGCTATATATATACAGAGCAATGTACGTCCTTTTCATTCTTTGTGAGCTTCCTCGCGCTCTTTGTGTATTGTTTCACCTATCATGATCAAGATTCTCCCATTCTTCTACTTTTGGTTGTTTAATCTCTGGTGATCCTCGAAGTATTTTTCTATGGTGATCCTACCACTTGGCTAAGGATGGGGATGAAGATTAAGGTATTTGAGTATAGTCAACCCCCAAAAGAAATTATAGAATAATGCTTTCAAGGGAAAGTTCGACAAATATTGGGGAAATAGAAAATAATGAAAAGTTAAACATTGAAACTTCAGTAGAGTTTGTCTTCCTTCCTTTGAATTTTCTATTTCAAAAGGACGCTGGGCAATTCATACCCAAAATTTTCATCAAAAGTTAGACATTTATTATCAAATTTTTTCATGTGGGAGGTTATTGATGTTTTGTTGTGAAATCAATAGGTCGACAAAGTTTCAATAAGTTTCACTTCTTACGGTATCCATTTTTTTGTTGGTAAGCCAGAGGTGGCCATTACACTATGACGTAAAGGTCCTCCTGTAAGACCATACAAAGCATTCGGGTGCCCCGACTTCCAATACCTTCCTGACCGTACATACAAGCCTCTCGGGCGTGCTAGTCCGCCGCCCGACTCCTAGCTAGTACCCTTATGGTATCTTGGATTGGATGAATGATGGTACCTGAGTTACTATTTACTACCTATGGCTAGGTTTGTTCCTACTTTGATTGATGATAAGAAATTGTAGAGTTCAAGGGTACCAATATATTGTCATGCATATTTCAAGATGTTAAATCCAAGTCCATGAATATATAGATAGTACCCTTGACGATTATTAAAAATTTATTCATTCTCCTTTATTAATCACGGTTGTTTCTCCCATGGGATGTTCTATTGTGAGTAACAAATTGAAATCCGATTATTATTTTTCGCATATCCAGTAAGAGATAATACTATTTTATGATCATTTCTCTCCCTTACCCTATTACTCATACTACTACAATAGGTTGCTCCCCCACAACATTTTTTTCATTATCGCAAATGTATAAAGAATTAACTTGAAATCAAGAAAATAATTTCATATTTCTCTAATTCTCTCTTTTCATCTCTCTATTTTTTATCCAAAAACTTCCTTTCTAGTTCATATATCGAAACATACAAACACATTCGAATGCATGTTTTTTTTTGCATACATACTTGCTTGGGAATGAAATATTATTAGACATAGCGCAAATGTTTCAATACTTCTCATTATCCACATGCTACATGCATCTTTTTTTATTTTTTGTATATTTTGCTTGTTACTGAAAAGTTAGTATTTTTTTTATATTGGATGTCAACAAAATTTCTAGACATAGTCTTTTGCAAACTAGGTGTGACATCACAAGTGTATTATTTGATCTACTATGAATAAAAATCAAAATAGTGAGCCTTCGAATGTTGATTGAAAAACTTTATATAGAATGACTCATAGAGATCGAATAAGGACTTTACATTATATTGGATGAACTTTAATTTACATTATGTAAAATAAGATGCATGGATGAACTTTGCATTACATTGGTATCGCACTGCATAATCTATTTGTTATTTCGAAGATGTTGTATAAGGAGGAAATGCCACATAAACCATAATTGGTTTGGTACTTCTTTCTTTTAGAAAATAGAAATACCAATCTTTCGACTGAACTATACTTGAATAAATTAGAAAGAGTAATTAAGTTCTTAGCTCTCCTTAGAATGAGGATCATTCCCTAATCAATAATAATTAATTGCTCAAAACCCATAAGCTTCATACAAGTTGAAGTTTACATGTATTTCCTCTCTCCCTTGTTGGAGAGAATAAATTCGGTCAGTAAGTCATATAATCTGAGTGGTATTTTCTCTCTCCCTTGTTGGAGAGGTTCTCTGTTCGACTCCTGGTTTGGACACCGTTGAACAAATTAACTTTCTCTCAAGTCCAATATTGTTTTGCTTGCGCATGCGAATTTTGGTTATTGATGCCATGTTCACCAGATCAATTATGGAATTTAATAAAAACAATAGTTATGCTGCCTTTCCTGTTTAGATCTCTGCACCTCTTTGAGCCAATGCCCTAGCGCCCTATCCTCTTGACCGCTTGGTTTATACTTCAAATAAAATTTTTATTGACATATAATACACCTATACAAACCACCTTCAACCTCCAAAGGGATTGCGATGACAATGCTTTGTTCTCGGGGATTATAGTATGTCCCTACTTGCGATTCTCCTACCTACGATACATAATACCAATTATACGATCTTAATGAACTCTTATCATGTAGATTATTAATATAGAGCATATGCTCCAACCATCATTCCTTGCGCAATATTATATTTTTACCTAAAACATTCTTCGCTCTCGATGAACTGTTAACATGCCATTTAATAGAGTCTACATCGCAATCATCCTTCTTTTCGTACAGAGGTCAACTCTTTACCATCAACCCAACATCTTGTTGTGTGTATGGAATGTGTTGTTCTTTTTATTAAATTCATTCCTCGATGGCTAAGTGATGAGCATGAAGGGGCAACGTAGACCTAATCAAGATAACAACATGACTTCACAACCCAATTAATATGACTCGATAACTTTCGTTCATGCCGTCCCTCTAAGCAACAAATGATTAATTAGTCGTATAAGCAAAGTATAAGATGTTTAAAATACATCTCACATGAAATGAAAGATGCCCTAATGATTGAGATCAAAACCCTAGAGACTCTATCTTTAGATGATCAATGTTTCTTGTGCAGATCTGCATAGTCGATTGAGCTCATCAACATATCAAATGGTTGTCATTAATTCGATCAAAACGGAGGACATCTGCGAAATCGATCATCGATTAGGATCTCGTAGCTAACGCGACGCTTTGTGAGTTTGATTACGGGCCATGGCCGTGGGTGCAAGAGATCCCATCTTGAAAAAGTTAGGGTTTGCGGTTGGAGGAGAAACAAAAGGCTCATCTAGGAAACAACAATAGAATGAATCATTCCAAGTTTGGTGGAGAGGAGGTGATAAGAAAGCTTGACAAAGGACCACCACAGCTCCCATTCCTTTAGATGGCCGGACACCCTAACATGCATAGATTATGCTTTTCCCTCAAGTCCATGAGAGTAAAGTATAGAGTGGGGAATCTTCAAGCCTTGAAGGAAGGCCTGAAAACGAGGAAGAGAGAGAGAGAGGGAGAGATGGGGCATTGACTTGATTTGCCTTGTACGATAAGCGGTGGTTGGTTGGCGTAGTAAAAGGGACGTGAGGGGGACGTGCATGCGATTTGGTGTGCTGGTGTGTCGTCGGGTAGGTATAAGGCCGAATCTCCTCGCCTTGCTTCATGGATCCGCCACCTTTTTATTATCCATTTTCTCTTCTCTCTTTGCATGCATCTCTTATTTCTTCTTTTTTTTTTTTCTTTTTTTTTTCTTATTTTTTGAAATATCGTAGAAGCTCAATCCTCACAATTGAAGTATTATCAAAACTAATAAGTAGGACCTACCTGGAATGATAGCATTACCTAGTTGCCCTTATAGATTTTTTTTATTTTTTTGATGGACCGGCCAGGTGGTAAGAGGACAGGGTATTAGAGCATGGGCTCAAAGAGGTCCAGAGATCGAAACGGGGGATGGCAGCATAACTCATATTTTTATTAAATTCTATAATCCTGAGAACATGGCATCAACGGTTAAGATTCACACTTGGAAACAAGGCAACAATAGCCTTGAGGGAAAGTTCGCTCAATGGTGTCTGTACTGGGAATCGAACTAGATAACCTCTCCAACGAGGGAGAGATGAAGTACCACTCGGACAAGAGCCCATTGTCAGTTGGTCTTGTAGATAAAATTAAATTTGTGATGTTGTCTAGCCAGGCTGGGAAGATACCAAAAAGACTTACAATACCTAGTAGGCAGGCCGGCTCGATACAAGTTGAGACTTAAGGTGAAAACTCTAAATAAATATAAATATTATTAATTAATTTATTATATAGTAGAATTTTTTTATTTTATGTGAGATTTTAGGTTATTTAAGTGGGTTTGGAGTTTTATTTTTATATAGGGTCTTAGGCTATTTAAATGGTTTTGGGCCTTTGAAGGCTTTCTATTCACTTGGGGCCTTAGGCAACCACCTTAATGGCCAAATTATGGTTAAGCCAACCCTTCTAGTTTGGCTGAGAGCTGGTTAACATTGTAGGTTATCAATTCGGTTAGCATGTAAATACATCTTGACCAGTGTTTTGAAAACCGGATCCGACCAGGGTGGTTCGACCGGTTTGGACCGGAACCGGAACATGTTTCGGTTCGGTCTTTGAATAAATCGGTTTGTTTGTTAACTCAGAAATAAAACCTTGTCATTGAAGAATTTAGTAAATATCTATTTAAAAGAATATATTTTCATACAATTGAAACAGTTGAACCACCGGTTTGAACCGGTTTGGGCCAAACCGGATACCTTTCCGGTTCACTTTCCGGTCCGGTTTTGAAAACACTGATCTTGACATGACACCTGCCGATGCAATTGGTGATAGGAATTAAGGTTTCATAGTGATAGAACATGGAGCCTGATTGCATACGCACACTACCAGGTGCCCTTAGGAATTCACAGGGTGCTCAAATGAATTCAATGCAGGGTCTAGGAGCCAAGCAACACTATATGATCCAAAAATCATTCCACTCTTCAATAACTTGTTTCGTATGGTAGCTGCTCTACATTTCACCCTCCTTCCGGTTAATTGTCCCCGTGGCAATTCCCCTTCTTCTCTCCCCATCTCTTCTCAAGAACCCAAGAGGCCCACCTGCCACGACCGCCGCCCAGACGCCTTACTCAGCTGGTAGTGGCAGCAACAGCGGTGGTGGTGGCAGGCGGCAGTGGCTGGTGTGGTGTTCGGGGTGTAACTCGGGTTGGGTAAAACCGAGAACCGACTAAATACGGGTCGGTTCAGGTACTTTGACTAAATGAATTGGTTCGGTTCTAAGTTTTGTGGACCCAACTAAATACGGGTCGGTTCTGGGTTGGGGTTCGGGTAGACCCGACCCAACCCGAGAACCGAACTCATATATATTAGTCCACATATATATGTCACGGGTTTGGGCTTTTGGGCTCCATCACACTAGCACCCGAGTAAATGTTATTTGTTTGCTTAGGTTGAACCAACTACCAAGAGAACTCAACCGGTGGCTAAAGCCTAAACCCAACATGGACCTTTAGTTTACTAGTAAATAGTCGATAATTATTATTTTTTTTAGACAAACTCCCAACCCGAGAACCAACCCGACCTTAGTGTGGGTTTGGTTGGTTCGGGTCTATACCCAAGTCGGGTTGGTTCGGATTTCAATATGGTAGAACCGAACTAGTTCGGTTCGGCTCCAAGTTGACTCAAACCCGAACCAACACGATCCGAGTTGCACCCTTAGTTTGTGCTTTGGAGGTTACCTTAATCTTTGGTTTCAAGTTCAGGCAACCTTTATACTCTCACGGAGCATTCTCACCAGGCTTACCAATGCTGGCTAATGTATTCAGGTAGAGATCACATGTCGAGGCCAACCGCTGCTGCCCTCGTTCACGCTGCACCAAGTCCGCGACCACATATGGTGCCCGACGGCCACAGTGGACCTGCTCCCGGACTCGCCGGCGGCAGCCGCCGACCACGTGATGGCCCTGCAGTATGGACGAAGAACTCGCTCCTCCTGACCCTCTGATGTATAATTGATCAACCCCACTGAGAATTCTTTTACCTTTGGGATTTTTTTCTTTTGTACCTGCTTTCCCCTTCCCTGCATAATTCATTGAGAAAGATAACATGGATCCACTAATTCCAATACCTGATGCTCTCATTTCATTTCCCCTGCTTGAATTCTTCTCTTTTTTTTGGTTTATCAAAGGGGGAGGTCACAATCGGACCCCCAGGAGGCGCCATATGCCGGCACAAACAGAGACGACAGCCAGCACGGGCTAACAACAAGATCGCCACCACCGGCGTACAACAAAACCGCCATCACCGACACACACACCAAGTCACCACCCGCGACTACCAAAAAGTAAAACCCTAAAAATGGGAAGAACACCACCGCACTCCGGCGGAGACACTCTACACATCAAGGGGAGTAACAGAAAAGAAAAAAAACAAAACAAATAATGCTTGAATTCATTGATGCTGAAGGACTATACAAACACACACTATCAAAGAGTTGTGTATCAAACAGAATTATACAATCACAGTAACAAGGGATCAGCAGGGCTTGATGTACATTGAAAAGGGCTCCCTCGCAGGCTTCGGCCAGAACATGACCGACCCACCACCGGGATTTCAAGACACATGGCACCACGCTCACCAGACGATTAGATTGGATGGACCGGGAAAAGAGTTAGGACAGAGCATTACAAAATAGTTGAGCAGAGATGTACACGAAAAATATGATTGTATTGCAGATCCAAAGGCTCAAATATCATACGGAAAAAAGACCAAGGTAAGCAAAACTGGGAGACACTACTGTTGTCGCAATGCAAAGCTAATCGCGACATGTCACGGTTAAGAGCTCACCTCCAGCTACAGATTCTTGAAGGGCACAACCGTTCGAGACATTGCCTACCGATGACATCATAAAATCCACGACGACGGTCGGACGGGTGCAAAGGTGGTGCAGATTAGCAAAGAAATTGACTCTATTTGTGATAATTTGGTTAGTAAGACCGATGCCAGACGAGGGGGAATCTGGGCTTCAGATTTTGCACCACGAAGAGTACAAATTCATGTACTACATATGTAGCATAGCAAATGAGGTCCTGGTCGTATATACATTATACACCAAAAACATATGATCGAGGATCAGGTATGGATAGAAATATAACCAAGTTAAATACCATTCAGGTCATCTGCATCATTCAAATACATAAAAGGAGAAAAATGGTGAAGCCAAAACCATGATCCAAACAAAAAAGGAAAATGTACTGAGAAAATCCTAAATTCATTGTCTGAAAGTGAAAGCGAATAGATACAGAAAATAAATGATCAGGATCCAGTTAAGGCCATAAATGGTAAACATAAATTTTGTAGTGGATGCTTTTGTTGTAGTTTGAACTCCAATCAAAACCAAGGTTTTCAGGATTGGTTTTGATTTTGGTCCAAGATGGGATAGGACGTTTCTGGCGGATCGGAGGTTTCGGTTTCAGTTTATTATAAAAATTAAAAAAATCTAAAAAATTTAGAAAAATTTAGAAAATCAACATAAATTAGAAAAATAGAATTAGGATATAAATATAAGATTCATAGAGATTTCATGAACACTTGTCAAATAAATGCAAACTGCAAGCATAACTGCTACTAAAATAGACATACATAGCTAATAGATACTTGGAAAGAAATAGAATATACAAAAACTAGCCCTAAGGAACTTGAAAGTCGACTCACTATATCAAGTCAGCACTAGGTACCACATGCTACGGCGAGGAGAATCGAATTATGATAGTGTTGGAGATGCTCATACCTAAAAACGGATGCACCTTATATTTATAGCGATCATTTCAGTGGCAATGCAACATAATAAAAACAATGGATAATCATGCATTTTCAATTGATTAGATATAGGCTTAGATCCTCTCTTTCGGTTGTCCCACTAACCTTGATGAATTTACATATTTATATTAAACCCATGACGCATTTGACTATCTCTTGAGACCTTACAAGAATAGGTGTATAGCATGACTTATGAACGGTAAGTCAAATACAAGATTGATTATGCATTGTGCATGACATTTGTTTGCAATAAGTACAATTAGTATGGTATGGTCACATTAAGGTAACCCCCTTGCTATACCATTGCTTCTAGCAAGGATCATCCAATTTAGTAGATTATTCAAATAGTTTCTTTTATTTCGGGAATAAATAAATTACAAATAGTATATGTGATACATGTCTCAATGCAAAAAAAGACGATCCTTGTCCAACCCCCATGGGCCACAAGCTATGCAACACCAGATACCCATTTCATATTGATCTTGCTTTCGAAAGGGTAAGGCTTTTGCTTTAACTAAAATTTGTCAAAAAACAAAAAAAATAAAAAATCGGGATTCTAAATTTTGGCCAAATCTGAAGGAAAAAATGAGTATTATGAAAGAATTTTTTTATAGATTCAAAATATTTTACCGGTCTTTGGGTTTTTAGAGAGAGGGAACGTTGTAAAGAGAGAATGTTGGTAGAGAGAGAAGTTATAGAGAAAGTTCCATTGAGAGCATAGTAACAGACATGATTATTTCAACCGCATATGCATATGTATATACATGATTATTTTGACAACATATGAATTTATATATTTCAACATGTACATTTCTATTAGCATACCTTATTATTTCGACATCATATGCATATGTATATAAATTATACATGATTAAAGGCAAATATGCATAACTAATGCATATTATACGTTAATCTACATATGCATATGTATATATCCACAACATGAGTAAAGGTAGAGATTATTTTGACAACATTCACATCTCCTGACCTCCCTCCTACCCTTTTCCCTTGAACGCAGGAAAAACGGGAACCGTGGTCTTCACTTCATGTGATCGTACCTGTCACGTGCATGCATGCATGCAAGCAAATGAATTTCAGTTACAAAGAAAAGAAAATTTGTGCTTATGTGCGTGTTGCCTCCAAAATAACAGAACCGAGAGAAAGATCGTGAATGGTGGGTGCAAGAAGATGTGAGTGGGATGAGCTACATGGCTCTAATTATCACTAGCGGTGGCCGAAGGGCTGCCGTCGGTCAAGCCAGGCCTAAAAAGGGGGGCAAGGGTAGGAGGGAGGTGCGATCAGCCACCTAATGGTGGCTCGAACCCACACCGCAGCCCTCCCCTTCATTGTGGTGAGCGAGAGCGTGTGAGTGGGTTAGAGAGAGTGAAAAATAAGGGTAGAGGGGGGGGGGGGGGGGGGGAAACACCAATCGTTGTCGCCGAGGTGGTGGCCGATAGCTGCACCCCTTTTCATTGGCCAACATGACCCAAAAATAGAGAAAAAAGGGGAAAAAAGAAAGAGCGGCGGAGATCTAAAGAGAAAGGGGGGAGATGGCGGTGGATTGTAGCCATCGGGGTGATGGCCGATGGATGTAGCCCCAAACCCCCAAACCGTGAGCCATGAGAGAGGAGAGGTAGAAAGAAAGCGGAAGGGGAGGTGAGCCTCACCCTACTCGTCGGACCCGCCTACCTGTCGGAGACCGTGGCCTGCCCACCTTCTCGCACGGATAGAGAGATGAGAGAGAGGAAGAGAGAAACAAAACGAGAGAGAGCTTAAAACCAAACCAATCGGTAAATTAAAACCAATAAAATCGGATCAGACCTTTACCCCAACCCGACAACCCATATTGAAACCAGATCTGGATCGTATTAAAACTCGAGTCGCCTAGGCGGCACCTAACTATCAAGCGTCAAGGCTCCCAGGCGCTCGCTTGGCATTTTCTACTCGGCTAGTATCCCACCTAGGTGGTGGGGGAATGAAGTCGCCTGGGCGCCGCCTTAACTACTCTAGAGAATATTATAGAGATAATGTCAAAGAGGAAGTGGTAGGGAGAATATTTTAATTCATTCGTACGAATGAATTAGAATGGCTATATTCGTATGAATGAATTAGAATTGCTATATTCGTACGAATGAATTAGAATGGCTGCATTCGTACGATTGTAGCCATTCTAATTCACTCGTAGAGTTGCAAAGAGAGATGTAAAGAGAGTATATATATATAGAAAATATATCATAGAGAGAATATTGTAGAGAAAATGATATATAGAGAAAATATTAAAGAGAGAAAGTTGTAGAGAGAGAACAACATGGGGAGAAAGTGTGAGAGAGAATATTATAAATAAATTATCATAGAGTTGTAGAGAGAAAAGTTACAGATTGAATGATATAGAAAGAGAAACTATAATAGACAATATTTTAAAGAGAAAATATCATAGAGAATTGTAGAGGAAAAAAAGTTGCAAAGAAATATAGAGAAAAAATCATAGAGAAATTTGTAAAGAAAAGTGTTATAAAGTGCGAATATTATAGAGAATATTATACATAAAATATCGTAGAGAGTTGGAGCTAGAGTTACATAGATACTATTATAAAGATAAAAGTTACAGAGAGAGTTCTCTGAGAAAAGTTGCAGAGATAATGATGTAGAGAGAGAAAATATCAAGAGAAAGTTGTAGAGAGAGAAGTTACAGAGACAATATTGTAAAGAGAAAGTTATAGAGAGAGAAAAGTTGCAGAGTATTGTAGAGATAATATTATAAAGATAGAATATCGTAAAGAGTGTCACAGAGAAAATATTATAGAGAAAAAGTCAGTTTATTTAGAGATAAAATGTCAGAGTTTCGCTCTACAAGATTCTCTATGATATTTTCTCTCTACATCATGCTCTACAACTTTCTCTCTATAATATTCTCTCTACAATATTCTCTCTACATTGTTCTCTTTATGACACTTTCTTCATATAACTCTTTATATTATTTTCTCTACAAATTTCTATATAATGTTTTCTTTCTACAATTTTCTCTCTCGATGATATTCCCTCTATAATATTTTCTCCACAACATTCTTATTATAACTTTCTCCCCCTACAACATTCTCTATAATTTTCCTTAATAACTCTCTCTACAATATTTTCTCTCTACATCATTTTCTTTTCAACTTTTCTCTCTACAATTTTTCGTCAATGATATTTTTTCTCTGCAATACTCACTATAACATTTTTTCTACAACATTTCTTTCTACAATATTATCAATCTTTACAATTTTCTCTATAACATTCTCTTTGTATAATATTTTCTCTCTGTGTCATTCTCTCTATAATTTCTCTCTACAACTTTATTTATCTATTATTTTCCCCTATAGAGCATTCTCTCTGTGACACTTTCTTTATGTACGACATTTTCTCACTACAATATTTTCTCTATAATTTTCTCTCCTATCTCTATGACTCTCTCTAGATAACTTTCTCACTACAATATTTTCTCTAAATAATATTCTCTCTAAAATGTTCTCTCTCTACATAATTCTTTGCAACTTTTCTCTATTTGGAACATTCTCTCTACAATATTGTTCTCTCTAGAGAGTGTGTCATAGAGAGAGTTGTATGATTTGGAATTTCACCACTATAATTACATCCAACCCATTAGTCGGTTTGGAATTCCACCACTGCAACTACATCAAGCCAAACAATTGATTTCCAATTTTAGTTTGTACAGCCGCAGTGAACCAAGTAGTTGTAGTTTCAACTACAATAGTCACAACTACTTGTAGGAATTACAATTGCAAGTGTATTTGAAACTCTAACAACAAAATGGACCCTAAAAGGTCAGAAAAAGAATCCATGATATGAGAGGACAGTTTCCATCATTCTTTTTGTAAATGCAAAAAAATTTACACCACCATGGTCTGTGAAACACTATACAGACAATAGAAAGGAATATAAAAATAAAAAGTGGATGAACATTGGTCCACACTTGATGAGTCATAATTGTCCATATAAATCAAGGAAATGATAGAAAATAACTATAGAACCTTTATACACATTATATCTTTAGGAGCTACCATGCTAGCAAGCATGTAAGACAACCATGAGCTACCATGCTAGCAAGCATGTAAGACAACCATAAGTGGCATGGCAACTCATTCCAACATAATACCAAGCTATCTTTGCTCATTAAATAGTAATTAAGATAATGTTCCTCAGGTAAGAGAAATATACATTCACATTTTTGGTTGGTTGACAAGTTGAGCAGGAAAAGACTTCATTGGAAAGGTAAGGATAGTATTTTTCAGTACTATTTGGTTGTTTGGAAAAGAAAGCAGGAATTTGACCAAAAAGAATGTTTGTAGCATAGGGTTTTTCCTTACCCATGTTTCCACTTAGTTTTGATGGAAGAGGTGGTTTTGGAAAAGTGATTTTCTAGTGGAACCCATATTTTTCCATGAAACAAGAGCCTAAATTTGTCAAAAATTTACAATCTTTTTCTTTTAAGTACTTTCATACTGGTGGACTTATTGTAAATAGGAACTTAAGATGGGACAAAATGTTATAGGAACTCTGTTTTTTGGACCTAACATCGATTTTCCCAAAAAATAATCCAAAGAAGCTAATCAAAAATATTATTGAACTATGAAATCTCATTCACACAAACCAATTCAAGTACACTGAAAGAAAAAAAATCCACTACAACTATATTCATGTAAATTGATTCATGTACATTACATGCTTTTGGGAGTGGGTTTTTCAGCTTATGCTTCCGTCTCTCAAAATATTATGAGTGACTGTTGACATCTTGGATAGCATCCATTTTCTTCTTCAATGGGATGTCATAAGAATCCGAATGAAATTTCCAAATTTTCTAGTTTGGCCTTGCTACAAGTCGATGTCTTATACAGTAACATTGTGAGCCTACTTGACTCTTGACATCTTGGAAACATCCTAGTGTTTTTTGTTCTTTGCTACCAACTATCGTCATTTGTTCTTCTCTATTAAAACAAATGAGGGTGATAGCTACCAAAGAACAAGAACCAGTACATGGTATTCAAGATGTCAAGAGTCGAGAAAAAAGTACATGGATATGATACTCTCTTAGCCAAAAATAAGTAGAAAGGTGGAAACAATGTCCAAAAAAACCTAATAAAGAACATGGTTGGTATCCAAGATGTCAAGATGTTAAGTAGAGTCTCATGGTTGGGTTCATTTGGCTTGGAACTTAGAATTTTATAAATATTGTATCAAGTACTATATAATTCAGGTGCAATGCTACACTATACATATTTTATGGATCTATTTTGGTAAACTATTATGATGAGTTGTGGATGTGGAATCGTGGATTTTGATTTATAATATGAAATTATTAATTTTCATAACTTTCTCTATTTATCTCTTTATTATTTAATTTTTAACATTTAGTTATATATTTAATTAATTAAAAAATGCACTCGCTTGAGACTTACGCCTCGAGGCTTTGACCAGTCAAACGCCTTGCGTCACCCCTTCGCATCTGAAAACTTTGATAAGGATGCTTAGGAAGAGATTGAAAGCTTAAAGAGAGCTTGAAGAAAGCATGGGTAGAGCTTGAGATCTTGAAGAGAGCTCAAAGAGGGGCTTGGATGGAGATTAGGAGACTCGAGAGACACATGAATAGTTAGGAGGTTTTAAAGAGTTGTGGGACAAAAGGGGAGAGGGAGATGAGTTGTGGGTGGGTGGGTGGCGGTATGTGTGTATTGGTGGGGATAGGAGATAAAGGATAGGGAAAGAGAAGGGAAGTGGGGTGGGGAGGTTATATAATTGAAAGGGACATGAAGGATTAAGGAAAAGAAAAATAATAACAAAAAAATGTGAAGTCATACTTCTGGCTGTTGGAATCTATGCAATCGCACAACAGACTATGCAGCCCAGTCTGTGTGCTCGTATATTGTACTAGTCGCATTGGCGACTAGGTTTTCTTGGATTGTATATGCTTATATATGGTCACACATGACTACGTTGCAAACAACATAAAAAACATAAATACGATTACATATATCACACACAACCTCCTCTTTTTTCTTGAAAAATTACAAAAAACTCCCTTGAACTATACACCTCGTTTCATATTGGTCTCTCGACTTTTTTTTTTTGAACAATTCGAACCTTGAACTATGATCCGTCTGCATTTAGCCACCTCCATCAACTGTTTATCCCCAAAATGCCCTTGTCCTAGTAAGCAGATGTTAAATATTTCAAAAATAATTTGAGTCTTATTAAAAATTGATAAGGGTGTTTTCAGAATAAAAGTTGACAGAGGGGGCTATATGCAGAAAAAAGTATAGTTCAAGGTTTGAATTGTTCAAAAAAGAAGTTAAGTTGACAGAGGGGGCTATTTCATATTGGTCACCAATATGAAATGAGGTGTATAGTTCAGGGGAGTTTTTATAATTTGCCCTTTTTGTTTTTCAGACTCAATGTGAATAAGCCACCAAGAGCTTTCTAGAATGATACAAATAGGGTGTCCCATGCACATTGGATGCGTAGATGGTAAAGGCGGAACAACTAGTGATGGGGACCAGGCTCGACGTATGCATTGTCGCCACCAGAGATTGGCCAAAAAAGTTTGTTACCTTATATTTGCATTATTTACTATCTAAATTGCATTTTATTGTAATTAATTAGGCAAATATTAAACTTGGATAACAAGTCACCTTTTTTGTGTTTTAGTCCCACACATTGTTAGTGGATGTAACCAGGTCTATTATATAAAGGTGTTGATTCTTTTGTTGAAAGATATGAGACGATAAATGAAAAAGAATTTGCTTGCAAGCACATATTTTCAGCTGTGGATTCAAAGGTGGATTCCTCAAGTTTAATGGACTCTAGATCCCCCCCTCTTCTTCTCTTCTCCCCCTTTTCTTTCTCTCAAACCCTAATTGTGTTTGTTCGAGCGACAACGAGAAGGTAATCGCTGCCCTTAGGTTTTCGTTAAAGCAAGAAGAGAAGCAAAGACAAGGAGAGTAAGGAAAAGGAACCCGGCTCCTCTCTTTCCCACTCATTCTCTTTCCCTGGTTTTTCCTCGCATGACAGATGTGCAAAAATCTCAATCGTGCCCTCATCTTCGTCTTTCTACGTGAAAGAATGCTAAATAGCACCTCCTAGGTTTCGTGCGGTGTGCGAACACTCAGGAATTAATCACATGTGTTTGTGCTTCCTCCCCTCAACGGCCAGTTAATTTTATGAGGGCGCCCAACCCAAGTTTTGTAGAAAGCACCCCTACTGCGACCTAATATTGTTGATTCCACCCTAACTGCACAAATTTACTGTTGGCACCCCTGCAAAATTGCTATTTATTAAGGGCAGCCCCAACCTTCCGAAAAGCATGTTGCTATTTTTACTGATTCAAAGCCTTCTTTCAAAGTAGACATCGATCGTGGTTTGCTTCCTTGCTCAAGAATTAATCAAGGTGGCATCCTTCCGTCTAAGCTTTTTTTGGCATGATCCGAGGATTATTTGATTTTTGAGGGCCAACATACTCCGTCCCTCATTAGTTTGGTATCAGAGCTTCAGTCATCATGTCCTACCATGATGATCAATCTTTCCAATTAATATTAAAAGTTATGTTCAATTTCTATCATCAACGATACCTTTCCTCTACATCCTATCGCCGACCTCTAACTGGGAAGGAAAAAATACATATGATGTTTTGAGAAAAACATTTGCCTTAAATCTACAGATGCACTGATGCAAGCATTCACATAGTGATTTCTCCAAGAACCCCTTGGGTGGGATCAGTGACAAAAGTGGAACCATATTGATTGATTTAGATCACACCGAGATTTCATCGGTAATATGGTAGTATAGTAGTGAAAAAACGGTATCGTTCACAAGGATTGCGATGAGAGATTACTAGACTCCAGGTATAAAGCAAGAGGCTATAAAGCTTGGTATACCATGTACAAATGCATCGGATTCGTCATGCCCGAGGCCATTGACCATAAACAAACTAAATTGCTCTGAGAGGCCATATAAAGCATTTCATATATTTTTTCGTACCCAATCCAATTGTGAGTCAAGCAACTGCAAAACTATTAAAATTATTCCACCCATTCAAACAGAAAACAGATTATTATTGCTATAGTTACCACTAAATCAGTCTATTTTACCCTGATTCTTCATTAGATATGGACTTTCTATCAACATTTCTTTTATGAATTTGCATAAAAAAAGTACACGAAGATAAGCCCTCCTCTCACATGAAAAGGTCTCGTGATATTTCGACGGGAAAAAAAAAAACATACTACAACAAAATATACAACAATGAAAGGTTTTTATCCAGAACAAGAAATAAATACTACTCTAACAAAAAGAAACTAAAAGGTTGGTTCATAAAAAAGAGAGAAGGATAAAATGGACCTTTTCAAACATTTCACTCCCCCATTTATGCAACACCAAACACATAGCTTCTGAACTATAGTCTCCATCTGAGCTCTCATGTGAAGTCCTTCCTGAGCTTCTGAATGGCACAATGCATCTTCCTTCTTGGTCCAACTGCATTGATTCCCATGTCTTTCAGGTCCTCCAATGTCAGCAACGGCAGCACCTCGTCGTCCACCTCGTGTATCTCAAATACTGGAGCATACCGTGCCAGCCCTAGCCGGTTCAGCCACGAGTAAACCCCTCGGTTCTCAAGCGAGGGGCGTCGTTCGTTCCGGTTATTCCAGTCGCCGCCGTCCGTCTCCCCCTCTGCCACATCAGCTGTCTGGCCCTCGTCCCTGCTATCCGAAACCCTAACCCTAGCCGCAGCTGCCCTCCTGTGGGACGAGCATTCCGAGTCCTCCTGTCGAAGCTCGTCGGACTCCCTGTATTCTTCACCTCCAGCAGCATCCTCTCCACCGCTCGACTTCAAGTCACCGCCCTCCGCACCCTCGCCGACCTTCGAGACCCAGCCCGATCTGATCCTTCTTGAGACGGCGGCAGCTCCCCCAACCCTATTCGCCTTTCCGCCCCTGTTGCCTCTCCTGACCGCTGCCGCGAGGGATTCGAGGTTGTCATCGACGGGGATGATGGCCCGGTCCTCGGGGGGTGGGGACGGGGGGAATTCGGGAGGGCCGTCACGGGGGTCGTCCGAGGCGGCGAGGGCGAGATTGGTGATGGGGCGGGTCTTGGAGGGCGGCTTCGGGGCGGGGTGGTCCTTCGAGAGGGGGTGGTGGCGGGGCTTGGGGTCGTCGGCAGATGCGAAGGATGAGGATGGGAGCTTCCACTGCTTGCTGCGGCGGACGTAGGGCTCGTTGGGGATGGCGGCGGGCTGCTCACCGATGTCGCCGAGGCGGACGCTGGGGCGGCGCTGCCGCTTAGGACCCGGGAGGGTCTCGGGGTTGGCGCCGTTGGCGGGGGCCTCCGGCGGCTGCGGATCCGCCATTGAGAGCTGATATGAAGATCCAAGTAGGCAGAGCTTCTGAGAGGGCGGTAGTGGAAGAAAGTGGGAACTGGCGATTCCTCTTCCCGGGAGTGATGTTAATGGGCTTTATGGTGGGCTGTTAATGAGCCTGCCCATCATGTGGACTCCTGCATGGCCCTCGTTTTGGACGTATTAATGGGCTTTATGGTGGGCTGGGTTGGCCTTCCACGCCAAATATTTATGGGGTACAAACAACAATCGTGATCTGTTTTTGGGAGGGAGATAAAAAGAGGTGTTGGGATGTGTTTTTGGGGGGAGAACTTAAACCACTTGAGTTCCTTGCAAATTTACATAATTAAATCCCCCAACCCCTAGTCATTTGTTGCACCCTCTGTATCTCAGTCGTCTCTATCATAGTTGTCCATTGCAACTGGACTTCTTACATCCCCAAAGGGGGACGGAGCTGATCGACTCCACCTCCCTGCTTCTTCTCTGATGGATCGCCAACAAATGGGAAGGGAGTTGATCAATCCCCCTCCCCCCTTTTTCTCCGATGGATTGCCGCAAGGGGGGGGGGGGGGGGTGATCAACTCCCCCTCCCCCCATTTTCTTCGATGGAATGGTAGTGATGTTGGAAATAATCCTATGGTAGAGGCTCACAGCGAAAGTGATTAAGCGGTCGAAAGACCGTTCATAGTGGATGTTACACGATTTAAACTTTCATTGAAACTATTCTACATGTGCGTGTATGTGTGTGTACGTGATTCGAAAAACCCTAACGGCAATCTAGTGTAATGATTATCTAGTATGCATGCAAATCATAGAACTCGCTAGATCTACATGTTAGATTATGCATACCTTTGTGTGGATCTTTTAACCATGGAGAATTGTCTTCTTTGTTGATGGAGACGGAAGATCGTCCGCGAAGAAGCCGATGGTATATTGGGAGATGATGCCTTTTTGTTCACCCGATCTCACACGATACACGGTACATCGCTCTCGGATCTCTGAGTGCCACTTAGGAATGACCCTACTCCTTCTCCAAAACTTCACGCGAGAAAGATGAAGTCGCAAACAGGAAATGAGAGAGAGATGAGAGAAAGATCTAGGGAGAAGTGAGAGAGGGGGGTTCGGTTTTTTGAGCACCTATGGCCGGCCTCCCCTTGCCCCTTTTATAAGGCCGGCCTATCCCCTTGGATAAGGCTCCAAGGGTATAGGTTTAACCTCCCAAAATCTTCCTAAAAATCTCTCTTTATCTCTCATTATCTTTATCTGTTTTCCCCACTTATAGGGCTTGTTTTGACCAATTTAAAACCCCTATTCTATCCCTATGGCCAGCCCTATTACTGGGGGATTATCATCCCAAGTATATAGGGGCTGGCCTTGCATGGTCTCCCACAGCTAGGGTCGGCCACTAGTGAGGTTTGGCAGGGTGCATTTTTACCAAAATGTCCTTATGCCTCAAATTGATCATTTCTAGTGTGCAAGACTTAGCGACTCTTCCTTAAGTGATCTTTACTAGTTACTTCACTATTAACTGAGGTCATCAGAGGGTGCCCCTAGTAAAGTCAACTAGTCAACTCGCAACATGTCTCGGTGCATCGCACCTATGCAGCGAAGTTCACTTATGGCGAGGGATAACTACTTGCGCCTCTATACTAGTCTAGGGCTTTCCCTTTAGTAGTCACACGTAGTTACGCATCTACAGTGCACTAGTGCCAAGCACACACGACGCGTAGACTTCTTACTTCCTCTTACTGCTCACTGTGTTTCGAGGAGATGGTTCAAGAACCGTACATAAAATGAATAAGGTGGAACCATCAGGGACCAGGGTTCATGGCTTCCAACTCAAGCTCGATTGACACACTACCCTAGTGTACCATCGATCTTCTGAGCTCGAGTTAACCTACGTGGCCACCCAGAGTGTGACGCAGGCTACACTATAATTCACCCAGTTTTACTATGTTCTCGGCCACACCCCTGCTCTCCGCTTAGTAGTGGTAAACTCGTTGTCCCTCCATGTGATGCCATGATGCACTTTGAGCGATGAAGAATACCGTCAGACTCGAATGCACATATGACTTGGTTCCTTCTAGGTTGACCTATACATCATACCTCTAATTACCCCGTCGAGTAATCGAACCCGGTCAATAGTCAAACTGATGACCATCAAGCCTGGGTTTGGTACAGTGTAAGTCAGATCAAGGAACGCACCTCCTGATAGGGGTGTGGATGGCCTGTAAGAGTGACATATTGATGCAATACCAGCCAGGTAACCCAGTTCACCTTAGTTTTGGATCACATATCTGGATCCTCACACATTGGTGCGCCAAAGCACCACTCAACTTATTGTCCAATAGACGTGGTTCCTTAGGGTTTAGGACCGTTTTACCCTAAGCAGAAACATGTCTTAGTATACCAGTGTCTGCTCACTGATCTGTACACCGTGTTAGTTCTGTTCGACCACAGACATTGTGCCTAGTGATGACTATGGTGAAGACTTTCCATACACAGTCCTCCCTAATAGCTTATCATGATAAGGCAACCAAACTGATCATAGCTGCGAACTTATTTAGATTACATGAGACCAATCCACTAACTCTTCAACTATGTGGACTACCATGTAACCATGGTTTTCTGTTCTTAAAAGAACACGTAAATATGTTATGTACCAATATGCATCTCATATAATAACTATCAACCTTTATTTATTAGATCAAAACCTAAAGTTTTACAAGCTTAGAACATATCAATCCTAACAATCTCCCACTTGGTCAAACGTAGCAAAAACGATTTTGACTCCCATCGCGTCTACATGTCGCTCGAATGTCTTGGTAGGTATTGCCTTGGTAAAAGGATCAGCAGCATTATTTGCAGATGCAATCTATGTCACCGCTACTCGCCCTTGCATTTGAAACTGTCGAATCAAGTGGAATTTACGCTCGATGTGCTTTCCCTTCTGGTGATTTCTTGGCTCCTTGGCTTGTGCTACTGTCCCACTATTGTCGCAATAAAACACAATAGGTAACTGGGCCTCTGGTACGCACCCCAAATCCATAAGGAATTTCTTGAGCCATAGCGCCTCTTTGGCTGCCTCGCACGCTACAACGTACTCAGCCTTTGTGGTAGAGTCCATGATGCATTTCTACTTCACACTCTGTCAACTAACCGCTGCTCCTCCTAACATAAACACAAATCCTGATGTCGATTTTCTGGATTCCAAATTTGACATAAAGTCAGAATTTGTGTATCCAATCGACATCAGTTCATTTGCAGTGTAAACCAACTCATAGTCCTTGTTCTATGAAGGTACTTGAGTATACACTTCACAGCTGTCTAGTGATCTGGACCCAGATTCGACTGAAACCGACCCATTATGCCTACTGCGAAACAGATATCTGGCCTTGTACAATGCATAGTATATATTATACTACCTACTACCGAAACATAAGGTATCTTCTACATTTCTTCTCTCTCCTCAGGTGTCTTAGGACATTGATCCTTAGACAGTTTTACACTATATCTAAATAGCACAAAACCCTTCTTGGAGTTTTGCATGTCAAACCTAGCCATAACCTTATCTATATACGCAGCCTGTGACAGCGAGATAATCATGTTATGGCGATTTTGTGTTACCTTGATCCCCTAAACATAACTCGCTTCACCTAGGTCTTTCATATTGAACTGTGTTGACAACTAGGCCTTTACTGTTGACAATGTTCCAACATCATTTTCAATGAGCAAAATATCATCTACGTAAAGTATCAAATACACCATTGTAGTTTTATCACTCCTCTTGTATACACATGGTTCATCCTCGTTTTGAGTAAATCCATATGATTGGATTGCCTGATGAAAATGAATGTTTCAACTTCTAGATGCTTGCTTTAGTCAATAAATGAACTTCTGTAACTTGCAAACTAAATGTTCTTAACCCTCTGACTCAAAACCTGGTGGCTATATCATATATATGTCTTCTTCCAAATCCCCATTGAGGAATGTTGTCTTGACATCCATTTGCCAGATCTCTCAGTTGTAATGAACTGCAATAGATAAGAGGATCTGAATAGACTTTTCATAACTACCGGCGAGAAGGTTTCGTCAAAGTCGATTTCTTCTCTCTAGGTATAACCCTTAGCAACTAATCTAGCTTTATAAGTCTCAATAGAACCATCGGATCCTCCCTTGTTTTTATACACCCACTTACACCCAATAGGTTTAATATTGGATGATGGTACAATAAGAGTCCAGACATCGTTATGTTAGAATTGGTGAGGTCTATAGCTCGTAAAAACCTATAGTTTAGCTATGTATGGTTGATAGTATAAGATTGCATCTAGGTACGTACCTTAGTACGTGTTCTGATTACAGAACAGAGAGCCATGGCTACATGGTAATCCTCTTGAGTAGGAGACTCAAGGGACTGGTCCTATGTAACCTAAATACGTTCGCAGCTCTGATTAGGGTTGGTCGCCCTATCAGGTTAAGCTATTGGGATGACAGAGCGTGGGTGTCTCCACCACGGTCATTACCAGGCACAGTGTCTGTGGCCGAACGGAACCAACACGGTGCACAGATCGGTGAGCAGACATCAGTGCACTAAATCGTGTTTCTGCTTAGGGTAAAACGGTCCTAAACCCTGAGGAGCCATGTCTGGTGGACTAACCAGTTGTGTGGTGCTTTGGCGCACCAATGTGTGAGGATCCGGATGCAGTGATCCAAAACCACGGTGTACTGGGTTACCCGGCTGGCGTTGCATCAGCATGTCACTCCTGCAGGCTATCCACACCCATAATGGGAGGTGCGTTCCTTGGTCTGACCTACATCGTATTAAACCCTGGCCAGGTGGTCATCAGTTCGACTGGTGACGGATCCGGTTACTCGGCAGAGTTATCGGAGGTACGATGTACGTGGTCAACCTGGAAGGAACCGAGTCATATGAGCACTCGAGTCTGACGGTATTCTCCACCGCTCGAGTTGCGTCATGGCACCAGTGGAGGGACAGCGAGTTTACCATACTAAGTGGAGAGCAGGGGTATGTGGGAGAACATAGTAAGTCCGGGGGGATTGGAGTGCAGCCTGCGTTGCACTCTGGGTGGCTACGCAGGTTAACTCGGACTCAGAGGATCGATGGTACACTCGGGTAGTGTGTCGATCGAGTCTGAGTTGGAAGCCATGAACCCTGGTCCCTGAAGGTTCCACCTTATCGACATTATGTACGGTTCTTATACCATCTCCTCGAAACACAGAACGTAGTTAGAGGAAGCGAGAAGTCCAAGCATACGCTCCGTGAGTGCTTCGCACTAGTGCACGGTAGATGCGTAGCTACGTGTGTGCACTAAGGGGAAACCCTAGGTTAGTGCAGAGACGCATGTAACAATTCCTTGCTATAAGTGGACTTTGCCACATGGGTGCGATGCACCGGGACATGTTACGAGTTGACTAGTTGACTTCACTAGGGGCACCCTACGGGAATCTCAGAGAATAGTGAAATCACTGGTGCACTTCACTTATGTGTGCCTTGCAAAGTCTCGTACACGAGGAACGGCCAACTAGTGGCATAAGGGCGTTTTGGTCATACCATGCGCCACTATGCACTAAGGGGGCCGGCCCAAAGTGTTGAGAGACTGGTCAAGGCCGGCCCCATTAGTTTCGGGAGGTTGTTGCCTCCGATGATGGGGCCGGTTATGAGGCGCAGAAAACGGGCTGGTTTTGACCGTTTTCGAAAACAAGGAAAGGATAGAGATAAAGAAGAGATATATAGGGATAAGGTTTGAATCTATCATCCTTATCCATACTGTCCTTATCCATATGAATAGGCCGGCCCTATATATTAGAAGGAGAGAGAGGGTGCACGAAATTAATAGAGCCATGCAAGCCCTAGGGCCGGCCATGGCATGGGGAAACCCTAGCCGCCCCCTCTCCTCTCTTCGCATCTCCTCTCTCGTCTCTCTCTCCCTCGCTTGCGCCATTGGATGGCGACTCGTCTTCCTCGCGTGGTGTTTCGTAGAAGGAGAAGGCTCGTCGTATGGAGGCACTCAGAGATCCATCGACGAGGTGCCGTGCATCGTGTGAGATCGGGTGAACTAGAAGGCGTCTCCCGCAACCTTTTACTGTCCAGAATCTGCACAGAAAATCAACGTTGTTTCTGCGATTCTGGGAGCTACAGAAGTCCAAACGACGTGAAACTTGTTGTAAAAGTTGCGTCTCGAAGTTGGCTACCTGCAGTCCAAATTTCAGCCCAATCGGAGTTCAGAGCAGAAAGTTATGACCATTGCACCGAAGCTATGTCGAGCAGATCCGTAGCCCGTCTCCATCGACAAAGAAGAAATTTGTCGCGGTGAAAGATTCCGCACGCAGGTATGATCTCTAACAAGTAGATCTAACATAATTAGAACATGCATACATGCTATATTGTTCTTTTGCGTTAGATCGTCGTTAGGGGTTCGTATAGTTGCCATGCTAGTTTCATACACGCATATGTAGATCGTTTCGATGAAAATTTTGATATGTAACGCACACCGCCTACGGTCCTCGGACCTTCACTTTGCTTTCGCTGCGGGCCTCTACCATGGATTTATTTCCAACAATTGGTATCAGAGCCCGCTAGTGGTGTGTGTTTCATGTTTTTCATGAAACCGTCATGTGCGCTTGAATAGTATGTGTCGCCATCGGGGTTCTACGAGTAGATCATGCATAGTATATTTTTTTGTGTGTTCTATGAATCGTTCTTGCAGGGTGCCGCTTCTAAAATTATTCTGGATATGTGATTGCTTGCTACCGGGGGTCGGACCCCGTGTTAGCGATTTTGTCTGGATGTTTTTTCTTCTGTGTGTGGATAGATTTTAGAGCCATAGTCGGGCAAGAGGTGAAGATTTACCACCCTTGATTCCCAGGCTTTTGCTAGGTTTGTTTTCCTTTTCTTTCTAGGAAATTGTGTACGAACGAGCACTTGCTCGAAGCGTACTAGATCTTTTTCGGTTACAGATTGAAGAGGAGGACTTGCCGTGGAGATCCACTACCGGGAAGATGAGCGGAACCTTGGAGGACGATGACGATCCAGCGAAGCGTACACGTTGACGGCAAAAGGCAGAAAGCGTCAGGAGATCGTATACAGAGGCTTGCACCGGATCGAGAGCCTTGCGAAGGAGACAGAGAGCTTGCGTTGTGCCAGTCAGGTTCAGGGGTCAGACCCTGAACTTGATTCAGTTGTGTGCTTATTTCTTTCAGTAGTTCTTTATATTTCTGTAGAGAACCCCGATGCGATAATTTGATTATCTGTGTTAGAGGGATGCCCTTTCCCCTCGGGTCCTAGCGACCTTATTAGGATAGGATTCCACTAGTGACGCCTATTATTTAATTGACCCTTGATGATAGCATGAATTCCTCACATTTGGTTATGCCCCCATTAGGTCAACACCCGATTAGTCGGGTGTGCCTATTTGGCAAGCATCGAAACCTAGAATGAGTTGGAATTCTACTATGACATCATTCGTCAAATTTATAAGCGAGGCGCCATGGTAGTGGAAGACCTTTCCTGTCAGTCTGACCTTAGGCTAGGCTCCAGGGCATTAGCGTAATAGCCAAGTTTGCAAAGCATCGATGTTCTTGGGATATGTAATGTGACCCTTGAGTGGAGAAATCCACTTGAGGCAGGGACTATGATATTCCGAGATCGATTAATGATTCGTGAAAGGCTTGAAACGCTAGTAGGAGCATGGTATGACCAGGGTCTAGTGTATAGGTTGTCGTGACCTTAGTATACACTCATACTTGCATTAAATAACCCTCAAATTTAATAAGGGATGCAAGAGAGGACTTTTAGAGATCCTCTGGCCTCCACGGCCAATCACTTCGTGCTCGGGTGGGAGGGCATAACTCAACAACCCCCTCGGGTGAGAGCTGTGTTTTTCCATGCCAAGCTACTTAGTGATCTCCCTCGGGATATGGCGATTACGGCGCCAAGGGTTCAGGCTTTTACTCACCCTCGTGGGGGCCGTTAGAACTTCCGTTCCGTAATTGCCTAGGCTCGTGGTTAAGCATCCGAAGTACACGTGAGGTATTCGTTGCGAAGACAATGGTGATCACGTGGTACTGGCCAAAAGATAACCATGGTTCATCAAAGCCCTTAGTTGGCAGATTTGGATAGGGTCAAGGGAAAGACCCGTGTAAGCGGATGACCTGCACACTGCCCCCTCGGACAGGTGCAGCCTATTCCGAGATCTTACATACATGGTTAAATTAATCCATAGAGGTGTCTTCGCTGTGAGGGTAGCGCTGACATTTGGATATAATTAGCTTATTTTCAAAATCCATAAAATAAATTTTTTCGTGCATTCTTTTTCATTCAACCATATAGTTCCCCTATCCGCTATCCCATAAGAGAACCAGTTATCGGGTCTCTAGCTACGTAGAGCGAAAGCGCTAACTTTAGCTTATGCATAGGGTAGTAAACGTACATTGGCTTGTAATCTTAATATCCCTGTACTAGACCTAATGGGTCCAGATATCACTAGTGCACTAACTAGGGCATATGATGACTAGCGAGAATATGAGGAGATGTGCAAGTTCTGTGTCATAGCAGACTTGCAGACAACTCCTTAGAAGCAAGTCAGAGATATGCCGGGTCTTCTCTAATTAAGTTTTACTTGCATTTGATGTCTGGAAGGCGAAGTCAGTCGACTCATCGCTTTTCCACTAAGATACTTGTCGGTACCGAGATGTCTGAGGGTATGTTTGTTCGGGAATACATACTTGAGTTTCAGATCGAACTAGATTCCAAAGACATAGTACCAGATGACGAGGTGGTGGAAGACGTCTGTCTTGCATCCTTGTCTGGAACCTCGAAGGCGTTGTCAGAGACTTTAGCTTTAACAAGCTAGAGATGACAAACGCAGAACTTCTAAGGAGATTTCTAAGAGACAAAGGATGGGATCAAGATTAAAGACAAAGCCTTTAGTGCTTAACCTAGGTCTTCTTTAGAAGAACCTAAGGGAGTAACTTATAAGAGATCGAAAACTATTCTAGTGCAGAAACTAGTGTGGACTCCTAAGTCTGGTAACGCTAAGGACGGAAGTGTTTCCACTTTGGCGAGTGTAGGGGGTATTTGAAGATTGAGTATGGCCTCAGGATGTTAGGATTTGAGTCGCTATCTAGTAGCAGTTCTTATGCTTCGTAGAATGTAGACTTCGGGTCTACAGAGATTCAAGGAAAGCAGAAGGCTACTTTATAGTGAAGTAATCCTAACATAGGTACTGATGTCATAAGCCGCTGTGGAAGCTGTTAGATATGATTGTCTTAGTTTTTCCGAAATACAGATTTTGTTTTTTAGAGATGTAGTTCTGTTTCTTCCTTAGTAAATGAAGTTTTTTAGTTTTAGATAGCACCGTAGGTGTGTATCCTAGACTAAATTGATAGCTTCATAGTTAGAGGAATAGATCAGAAAAATCTCTTTGTATTTAATCTGAATTCGGAAATAGATTTCATGACAGCTGCAGCGTCTAATTGAAATTCATCTAAATCCTTTGGAGAAGCTATCCCATTTGTGACCCCTCTGATTTAGATATTCTTCCTCAGATAAATTCAGAGGTAAAAGAAGGCTGAGTTTCTATTCACAGAATCATCGGAGATCCTTCTAACCTATGAGTGTAATCTGGAAGACAGAATAACTAAAAGGGCCATGAAGGTATGGGAGTTAGTTAATTTTGACGTCTATGGTTCCAAGAGCGTCCAGACGATAGGAGTCTCTTCGACTTATCGAGGAAACAAGAACCTATCGGATGGGTTCCATAGGATCCTGATGGAGCATGGGATTAGCTCCCAGTTAAATGCTCCAAGGATGACACGTCAGAATAAAGTCTCCGAGAGAAGGAATCGGACCCTGTTTGACATGGTCCGTAGTCTGATGAATATTGTCAAATGTACTACCCACCCTTTGGTGGGGTTGTATCTTAAAACAGTAGCTTATATCTGAAACTCTCTCTCATCTAGATCAGTGCCTCAGACCTATAGAGAGCTATGGTCTAAGCGAAAGCTGACACTATAGAGTCTCGAGATATAGGGTTGTCCTGCACTTGTGCAAAAGGACAAGAGGGATGAGATGGAGATGTAGTTCCAGGTATATCTGTTTGTAGGTTACCCTTAGGAGGCATAAGGTGGACTGTTCTATGATCTTGAGGTTTGGAAGGTAATCGTTTCTACGAATACCATCTACCTAGACCAGGATTATATTATAGACCATATGTTTACCGGTAAGGTAGTTCTGGGTGAACTACTGGGTACTGGTAGAGAGTGCGCATTTGAAAACATAGTGGGAGTAGATGATACAAGAAACTAGTATACCAGGTATTGTAGAAACAATTCACTTTTGTACCACCACCACTTCGTCGTTGTGGGACCATCAGAGCTCCTGAAAGATGCTATGGAGAAACTTTGATAGTTAATCCAGAGTTTCAGGAGGATGATCCCTAGAGCTACGAAGAAGTAGTGGGAGCTTCCTTTGTACCACCACCACCTCGTCGTTGTGGGACTATCAGAGCTCCTGAAAGATACTATGGAGAAACTTTGATAGTTAATCCAGAGTTTCAGGAGGATGATCCCTAGAGCTACGAAGAAGTAGTGAGAGCTTCCGACAGCTCTGACTGACAAAAGACCATGGAGGCAAATTTGCATCAATGTCCCTTGGAATAGTCTTGACACTTATAGCACTATCACCCTTCAGGGTGTAGAAGGTGCATTAGAAGAGCACCCGATTAAGACTTAAGTAGCTAGATTAGTTACCAAAGGAGAAGGGATTAACTATGTCAAAACCATCTCACTGGTAGCTATGCCTAAGTCTATAACGGATCCTCTTAATCCATCACAGCCCATTATAGTTGGGAGATCTGGTTGATGGATGTCAAGACAGTTATTCCCTAACGGAAATTTGGAAAGGACATATGGATGATATCGCCCCAGGCTTTATGTCAGTAGGTCAGGAACATATATGATATAAGTTGCAAAGGTCCATTTATGGACTGATGCAAGCATCCAAGTTGGAATATATATTTTGATCAAGGAAATCCGCTCATACGGATTTGATCAGAATGATGATAAACCAAGTGGGTACAAGAAAGGTGAAAAAGCTACAAGGGTGTACATAGTACTTTACGTTAACGATATCCTACTGATTGAAAATGACGTAAGAATATTGTTTACGGTAAAGGTTTGTAGTCATCACAATTCGATGTGAAAGACCCTAGTGAGGCGAGTTATGCTCTGGGAATTAAGGTAACTCTAGATAACCAGAGCAAGGTTCTCTTGCTGTCACAGGCTACGCATGAAGATAAGATTCTAGCCAGATTCGTTTTACGAGGCTAGATATCTATTGTGCAGCAGGAATGATGGGTTGGTTTCAATTGAACCCGGGTCCAGATCTCTGGACCGATGTGAAGGGTATACTCAGAAATTCTCATTAAGTAAGGATTGTAAGTTAGCTTGCACTTCACAGGTACTGATATCGATTGGACACACAGGATCTGACTTTGGTGTCAGATGTGCGTTCCAGAAAATCGATTTCAGGGATTATTTTTATCTTGGGATTAGAAGCGGTAGTTGGTAGAGTGTGAAGCAATTGCATCACAGACTCTACCACAGAGGCTTAGCACGTTGTTGCGTGCGAAGTAGTATATCAGGTGGTAAGGCTTAGGAAGTTCTTAGAGAACTAAGAACGCGTACCAGAAGCTCAGTTATCTGTTGTTGCAACAGAAGAGCGGTAAGCAAGGTTCAAGGAGACTAGGCACCGCCGTGAGGGGAAACCCATCAAGTACAAACTCCACTTGATCTGACAGTTATAGGAGGAAATGCAAGTAGCGGTACTGAGGTGGAATCTACAGACAATGTTGCCAATTCCATTAGGGAATTCCTGCAAAGGCTTTTGGATAGCATGTAGAAGCTACAGAGCTCAACACCGTTATTCCTCGTTAGACCTAGTGGGAGATTGTTAGAATTGGTGAGGTCTATAGCTCGTAAAAACCTATAGTTTAGCTATGTATGGTTGATAGTATAAGATTGCATCTAGGTACGTACCTTAGTACGTGTTCTGATTACAGAACAAAGAGCCATGGCTACATGGTAATCCTCTTGAGTAGGAGACTCAAGGGACTGGTCCCATGTAACCTAAATACGTTCGTAGCTCTGATTAGGGTTGGTCGCCCTATCAGGTTAAGCTGTTGGGATGACAGAGCGTGGGTGTCTCCACCACGGTCATTACCAGGCACAGTGTCTGTGGCCGAACGGAACCAACACAGTGCACAGATCGGTGAGCAGACACCGGTGCACTAAACCGTGTTTCTGCTTAGGGTAAAATGGTCCTAAACCCTGAGGAGCCATGTCTGGTGGACTAACCAGTTGTGTGGTGCTTTGGTGCACTAATGTGTGAGGATCCGGATGCAGTGATCCAAAACCACGGTGTACTGGGTTACCCGGCTGGCGTTGCATCAGCATGTCACTCCTGCAGGCTATCCACACCCCTAACGGGAGGTGCGTTCCTTGGTCTGACCTACGTCGTATTAAACCCTGGCCAGGTGGTCATCAGTTCGACTGGTGACGGATCCGGTTACTCGGCAGAGTTATCGGAGGTACGATGTACGTGGTCAACCTGGAAGGAACCGAGTCATATGAGCACTCGAGTCTGACGGTATTCTCCACCGCTCGAGTTGCGTCATGGCACCAGTGGAGGGACAGCGAGTTTACCATACTAAGCGGAGAGCAGGGGTATGTGGGAGAACATAGTAAGTCCGGGGGGATTGGAGTGCAGCCTGCGTTGCACTCTGGGTGGCTACGCAGGTTAACTCGGACTCAGAGGATCGATGGTACACTCGGGTAGTGTGTCGATCGAGTCTGAGTTGGAAGCCATGAACCCTGGTCCCTGAAGGTTCCACCTTATCGACATTATGTACGGTTCTTATACCATCTCCTCGAAACACAGAACGTAGTTAGAGGAAGCGAGAAGTCCAAGCATACGCTCCGTGAGTGCTTCGCACTAGTGCACGGTAGATGCGTAGCTACGTGTGTGCACTAAGGGGAAACCCTAGGTTAGTGCAGAGACGCATGTAGCAATTCCTTGCTATAAGTGGACTTTGGCACATGGGTGCGATGCACCGGGACATGTTACGAGTTGACTAGTTGACTTCACTAGGGGCACCCTACGGGAACCTCAGAGAATAGTGAAATCACTGGTGCACTTCACTTATGTGTGCCTTGCAAAGTCTCATACACGAGAAACGGCCAACTAGTGGTATAAGGGCGTTTTGGTCATACCATGCGCCACTATGCACTAAGGGGGCTGACCCAAAGTGTTGAGAGACTGGTCAAGGCCGGCCCCATTAGTTTCGGGAGGTTGTTGCCTCCGATGATGGGGCCGGTTATGAGGTGCAGAAAACGGGCTGGTTTTGACCGTTTTCGAAAACAAGGAAAGGATAGATATAAAGAAGAGATATATAGGGATAAGGTTTGAATCTATCATCCTTATCCATACTGTCCTTATCCATATGAATAGGCCGGCCCTATATATTAGAAGGAGAGAGAGGGTGCACGAAATTAATAGAGCCATGCAAGCCCTAGGGCCGGCCATGGCATGGGGAAACCCTAGCCGCCCCCTCTCCTCTCTTCGCATCTCCTCTCTCGTCTCTCTCTCCCTCGCTTGCGCCATTGGATGGCGACTCGTCTTCCTCGCATGGTGTTTCGTAGAAGGAGAAGGCTCATCATATGGAGGCACTCAGAGATCCATCGACGAGGTGCCGTGCATCGTGTGAGATCGGGTGAACTAGAAGGCGTCTCCCGCAACCTTTTGCTGTCCAGAATCTGCACAGAAAATCAACGTTGTTTTTGCGATTGTGGGAGCTACAGAATTCCAAACGACGTGAAACTTGTTGGAAAAGTTGCATCTCGAAGTTGGCTACCTGCAGTCCAAATTTCAGCCCAATCGGAGTTCAGAGCAGAAAGTTATGACCATCGCACCGAAGCTATGTCGAGCAGATCCGTAGCCCGTCTCCATCGACAAAGAAGAAATTTGTCGCGGTGAAAGATTCCGCACGCAGGTATGATCTCTAACAAGTAGATCTAACATAATTAGAACATGCATACATGCTAGATTGTTCTTTTGCGTTAGATCGTCGTTAGGGGTTCGCATAGTTGCCATGCTAGTTTCATACACGCATATGTAGATCGTTTCGATGAAAATTTTGATATGTAACGCACACCGCCTACGGTCCTCGGACCTTCACTTTGCTTCCGCTGTGGGCCTCTACCATGGATTTATTTCCAACACGTTATGGGATATATATGCAATTTCTACCTTAATGGCTTTTTGCTAGTCAGAGCCGTCAGAAGCTCCCATTGCCTCATCGTAGCTCAGTGGATCATCCTCTTGACCCTCTAGATCAACCAATAAGATTTCTCTATAGTATCTGTTAGGAGCTCTGATGCTTCTCCCACTGCGACGAGGTGGTGATGGTGTTACAGGATAAATAGGTGCTACAGTATCTGGTATATTAGTGTCTGAAATGTCAGCTCCCACTATGCTTTTGGATGCACTCTCTATACTAGTACCCAGCAGTTCATCCAGAACCACCTTACTAGTAGGCTTGTGGTCCATAATATAATCCTGTTCTAGAAAAAAGATATTCGTAGGAACGATTACTTTCTTTTCCTCAAGATCATAAAATATTTCACCTTTAGTCTCCTTGGAATACCCTATAAATAGATATACTCTGGATTTAGATTCCCTCTTATCCCTTTGCACATGTGCAGGGCATCCCCATATTCTAAAATGATGTAGTATAGACTTTCGCTTTGACCACAGTGCTCTAGGGGTCTGAGGCACTAACTTAGATGGAACTTGGTTCATAATATAAGCTACTGTTTGTAGGGAATATCCCCAAAAAGGTCATTGGTAAACTGGCGTAACTCATAATGCTGCGAACCATATCTAACAAGGTTTGATTCCTTCTTTCTGAAACTCCATTCTGTTGTGGGTGCCTAGAGCAGTTAACTGGAATGTTATCCCATGCTCCATCAAATACTCAAGGAATTCGTCAGATAGGTACTCACCTCCTTGATCAGATCGAAGAGTTTTTATATATTTGTCTGTCTGCTTTTCTACTTCAGCCCTGAACTCTTTGAACACATCAAAGGATTCCGACTTCCGATGCATCGGATAAATATAACAATATCTTGAGTAATCATCAATGAAAGTGATGAAGTACTCATGGCCTCCTATCACCTTGATGCTCATGAGTCCACATACACCTAAATGGATTAACTCCAATACTTCAGTGGCTTTTACTTTCTTGCCTTTAAAGGCCCGTTTGGTCATCTTGCCTTCCAGACAGGATTCACAGGTAGGAAAGATCTCCGTAGGATCTGTTTCCAGAAGCCCGACCTTCACCATCCTATGAATCCTGTCTAAGACAATATGACCAAGTTGTAAGTGCTACAATTGGGTTAAATTTTTCGATGGTTTCTTACGCTTAGATGAATTAATATTAAATACTAAATTATATTATCTTTTTTAAAATTAGGACTAACAACATAGAGGTTATTCTGAACCATTCCTCTTATTATTAAAGTTTCATTTAGCTTAAACGATACTCCAGAAGCATCAAAATAAACTGAATAACCTTTATTAACTAAAGAGAAACAAAAATCAAATTATATCTCAAGAACAGTACATAAAAAATATCTCTAAGAGTCAAAATCTTATTATTCGAAAAACTAAGAGTAACAACTCCAACAGCAGCCACGACCTCAATTCCCATAATCAAGGTCACCTCTCCATCAAGCAACCTTCTTCTTTTTCGAAACCCTTGAAGAGAGTTACATGCATGGTTAGTGGATCCTGAATCCATAATTCAACTAGTAAAAGAACTGTTACTCGAAAGAAATGATTCAACAACTAAGAGTTGTAGATTACCTTCACTATTATTCTGAGGCTTCTTGCAGTCCTTCTTCCAATAACCTTTCTGGCCACACTTGAAACACTTTGTATCCGGTTTTTTTGATTCGCCAGATCCAGAGGCTCTCGCAGAGTTCTACACAGGTGCTGACTTAGGTTTCTTCTTGTGTTTTTTGCTTTGAGGTTTACCAGACTTCTTGAAGGATCTACGTTGCACGTGTAGTGCTTCGCCCTTCTGCTTGAAGCCATCCTCAACTGCCTGGAGAGCTCCCAGAAGTTCTGCATTTGTTATCGCTAACTTGTTCAAGTTAAAGTTGGTGACAAATCCTTCAAAGGCTCCAAACAGTGAAGAAAGAAAGATGTCTATCATCACCTCGCCTTCTAGCACAATATCCATGGTTGCTAGTTCGTTCTGGAACCCAAATATTTTCAGTATGTGTTCCCGAACTAGCATCCCATCAGACATCTTAGTACCGATGAGTTTCTTGATAGTAAGGTATCACGTAATGCGATTGTGACCCTCAAACATCTCCTTCAAGTATAACATCATATCAGAAGCGTCGGGCATTTCCTCGACTTGCTTCTGCAGAGTTATTTGCAAGGATGCTATTATATAGTATCTACACATTTTATTAGATTCCTTTCAGTCAGTAAACGCCTTTAACTATGCCTCTATGGAATTGGGTCCTGGCCAATCTAGCTCAGGGTCATTCAGGGCTGTCATATGTTTATCAATCCTTAAGACTAGGTACATGTTGTATTTTCAGTACTCATAGCTGGGACCGGTAAGTTTGTGGTCATTTAGGTTAGCGGACAAGGGTTCTAACTTGGTCATCTAAAAATAAAAGATTGAATTATGAGAATGCATGAAAACTTTTTTTTATAGATTTTTAAAACAAGCTAATTATATCCAAATATCAGCGCTACCCTTAAGCGAAGATATTTCTATGGATTAATTAACTATGTATGCAAGATCTTGGAATTGGATACACCTGCCCTAGGGGGCATCATGCAGCGTCATCCACTCACACGGGTCTTTTATTGACCCAATCCAAATATGCTAACTAAGGGCTTTGATGAACCATGGTTATCTTTTGGCCAGTACCATGTGATCACTGTTGTCAAAGCAATAGATGCCTCACGTGTACTTCAGATGCTTATCCACGAGCCTATGCAATTATGACACGGGAGTTCATGGCCCCCACTAGGGTGAGAAAAAAACCCTTCTTTCCTGGTCTCATAATCGCCATATCCGTAGGAAGGTCGTTAAGTTATTTGGCATGGAACCACAGAGCTCCCATCCTAGGGGATGTGAAGTTATGCATTCCCACCCAAACACAAAACGACTAGCCGTTGAGGCCAGGAGATTTCTAAAAGTCCTCTCTTGCATCCCTTATGAAATATGAGGGTTATTTTATGAGTATGATTTTATGCCAATGCAAAGGTAGCGACCACTTATATACTAGACCCTAGTCACTCTGTGCTCCCACCAGCGCTTCAAGCCTTTCGCGTAGTATTAATCGCTCTTGAAATATCATAGTCTCTACCTCAAGTGGATTTCTCCATTCAAGGGTCACATTATATATTCCGAGAACATCTATGCTCAGCAAAGTTGGCTATCACGCTAATACCCTGGAGCCTAGCCTAAAGTCAGACACTCAGGAAAAGACTCCCACTAGTCATGGTGCCTCGCTTATAAATTTGACAATTGATGCTCAGTGGATCTCCATCTCATCTTAGGTTTCGATGCTGGCCAAATAGGCACACCCGATTAGTCAGGTGTTGACCTAATGGTGGCATAACCATATGTATGGGATCCCACCAATATCAAAAGTCAACTGAATAATAGGCGTCATCTAGAGGGATCTAATTCTAATACAGTCACTTAGACTGGAGGGGAAAGACATCCCTCTGAAAATTGATAATTAGATTATCTCATCAGGGTTTGATATGAAACATAAAGAACTAATAAAGAAAGAATCCATTCAACTGAATTAAATTCAGGGTCCGACTCCTAAACCAAATTAGCACAGCACAGGCTTCTAACTTTCTTCGGAAGGTCCCTCAGTCTGGCTCTTCCGTCGCGTTTGCGAATACTTTGCCGGATCATCTTCGTTCTCCAGGGTTCCGCTTACGCTCCCGATGGTAGATATCTTTGGCACATCTTTCTTCTAAATCTATAACCGAAAAAGTTAGTACGCTTCGAGCAAGTGCTCGCTCGTATACAACTTTCTATAACGAAAAGAAAACACACCTAAGAAAAAGCTATAGGAACCGAGGATGATCAACCCCCATCACTCGCCCGATCTATGGCTCTAAAACCTATCCACATACATAGAGAGCAAAATCCAGACATAGACTAACTCGGGGTCCGACCCCCAGTAGCAAGCAAACATATATCTAGATCAATTTTATAGTGGCACCCTGCAAGCACGATTCATAGAACAAGCAATATATATATATATATATATATATATATATATATATATATATATATATATATATATATATATATATATATATATATATATATATATATATATATATATATATATATATATATATATATTAATTTGGTTCTCTTGGGGGACATCCCCCATCCTTATCTTGGGGGACAAAAATTTTTGAGGGACCTAAAGGTTTTATAATTTGCTGATTTTTTGTGAGAATGATCACCTTGTTCTAGATAGGACCCCCATAAAAAATCAGCAAATTATAGTACCTCTAGGTTCCTCAAATATGTTCTTCAATTTAACGATTAAAATGGATAGTCGATAATGAAGAGCATATTTGAGGGACCTAGAGGTACTGTAATTTGCTAATTTTTGGTAGGTGTCCTATCTATAACAAGGTGACCATCCTCACCAAAAATTAGTAAATTACAGAACATCTCGGTCCCTCAAATTTTTTTGTCCCCCATGATAAGGATAAAGGACGTCCCCCAAGAGAATCGGACTGATATATATATATATATATATATATATATATATATATATATATATATATATATATATATATATATATATATATATATATATATATATATATATATATATATATATATATATATATATATATATATATATATGGGGACGGGGAGCCTGGACCTCAGGTGCAGCGTGAACGCTGCACCCTTGGCTCTGCGCGCGCCATATGTCCAGAATCGGGGGAGATCGGAAGCGGTGCGGGGAGTCCGGACCGAGAAAATAGTCTGCAAATCCTGTGGCCGTCCGATCAAAAATGATCGATCGTCTGATCTCGTGCAGCACACCCGCTCGGTTTGATTCGACTCCCATCCGTTCGATCGATTGGAATCGAACGGATGGAAATCTTTTTCGTTGTTACTATAGCGGCTACAGTAACAGCGAAAAAAATTTCCATCCGTTCGATTCCCATCGATCCAACGGATGGGAATCGATCGGCCCACACTACTGTTATATCTCTACCTGCAGATACTCTTTATCGCAACAGAGGCAAACCTAATTCTATCCTCCCGACTTTAGCTTGCAGCTATTCACTAAATTGGTAAAATAGGTTTGTTTAAGTCACTATAAACTAATGGCAACATAAAGAGACCTAACAAGTGTGTTACAGTCTTGCAAGCTAGGTATCCAATCTAGCAACCAACTACATACCTACAAGAGTGTATACGATGACTCACATCTCCTGTATGCGGATCTTGTCGACATATCTAAGTCACCTCAACTATACTAATGTGGACTAGTAGATTTATGTATCTCATGCACTATGGTGTGTGAGTGTCAATGATGTGATCATAAGCAAATATCATTGTTGCTACAATTGGCATGTAGGACACACTAATCCCAACAAAGTTAGGTAGCATATATAGCATCAATTTATAACATAGTGGTTTTATCATCATTTAATGGGCTAGACCCAATAGTCTTGGGCTTACATGTTGCGTTTAAATTATGAGTTTGATGACTGGGGCAAAACATTATTGGGCTTCAGCCCAACTGTACAATGGGCTTTGCTTTATTTAATATAAGATGGACATGGGTCCATTGGGAATAAAATGGGCTTTAGCTTAGGTCATTAGTGCACAATAAATGATTTGGACCTTTTTAGCCCAAATCAAATAAGATTCTTTTGGCCCAATATTAGTCCGCTGTGATGTATAGTAGTCCGACGATAACTAGCGACGGCACGATAGACTACGGCTGAAGGTCGTCTGCTGGGTGGTGTTCCGGCGAGGTCGGCAGTGGTGATTGGTCGTGGCCACCAGCCAATGATGATTTTCGACGGCAAATGGCTGACAGCGATGGACGATGCCGGTGGCGGTTTGGTAGTGGTGATCGGTGACGGTCGGTGGTCCAACCAGTGGTACTACAGCGGAGGTCTGGACAGGTGACGGTGCTCCGACAGCTTTCCGACGACGCGGGGTCGGCTGGTGTTTGGTTGGGGTGGTCTATTGTCTCAATTATTGTGACAAATGAGAGAGCTTAGCCCTTTATTTATACTCTTTTATTGATATCCCAACATCCATTTAATTAATTAGTTTTTAATCCATTAGTGGCTGATTAACCTCTAATCATATTTGATACTAAATGTCTCAAAATCAGTTAAGAAGCTGAAAAGGTGATAATTTAATTGGTCCCTTTAGCTTCTTCTAAGTTTATATTTGTAGATTCCTCTTTATATTTAGCAACTGTGGTTTGTACTTTGGTTGGGCTTTGGTCAAATAAGACTTAGGTTTTGGATTCAAATCTTATTATAGCTGTATTTTTATTTATATTTTTAAAAGGTCATTGGTTATTAAATAAAAAACTTTTATATATTAAATTTAATCAATTGTACTTGAATAAGTGTTTTACTCAATTGATCTTTATATCTAAGAAAGGAATTTTTAAATATGGGGTATTGCAAGTTACATCAATATCATTGTCTTCAAATGTGCTTTATTTTTTCATAAACCTTTAAGGTAATTGGAATCACTATGATTCAAAGACTTGTAAAAGGAGTTAACAATGAATATGGTCGAAGAAGAGAATCGCCAAGAAGTAGAATCGTTAAGAATTGATATAGAACACTAGGACCTCGTCTCTTTTTCCTTCCCCCCTTCAAGCAATTCTTCAAAGGTTTGATTCCTTAGGCTTGTAGGTTTCTCCCATTATTGTTTGCTTTGATTTACGAAATGTTGGAGAACTGGTTCAGATAGTGTTGAGATGATTCGAGAAGGGTTCGGATGGCTCTAATCAAGGGTAGAGTCAGATTCACATGGAAGATGCAAGAAAGAGAATAATAAGTATGCAATTTGTTAAAATATAAGAAAAATTATAGTGTTATCATAAATATAACTTAAAAAACTTGTCATAAAAGGAATCATAATAGGAATTTTCATAAAATGAATCATAATAGCAGCAACAATTGGCAAAAAAGTACGATGTTTATGGTAATTAATGTTACTGTGTAGGTGAAAAATAAGATTCTCACTCATGAGAAATCAAAGTATCAGGTATACATTATCCACACAAAGTATAGGTCATATGGTCATTAAATAAAAAAATTTATATTGGAAATTTAATTGTTTCGACACAGTCTATATGATGGTGAAGCCATATTTTTTATTTGAGGAACTTATGATTCAATTTTGCTTGCATAAGCATTTTACTCTATTGATCTTTATATATAAAAAATAAATTTAAATCCAGGGCATTAATACAAGATACATCAATATCATTGTCCTCATATGTGCTTTCACTTTTCATTAGCCGTAAGAGGTAATTGGAATCACTATGATTCGAAACATTGTAAAAGGAGTTCACCATGAATTTGCACAAAGAAGAGTCGCCAAGAAGTGGAATCGCCAAGATTTTTTTTGGAAGGTAGAGTCGTCAAGGATTGATATAGAGAAGTACTAAACACATGGACCTTATCTCTTTTTTCTTTCCCATTCACACAATTCTTAAAATGTTTGATTCCTTAGGCTTGTAGGTTTCTCCCATGATTTTTTACTTCAATTTACGAAATGTTGGGGAACGAGTTCATATTGTGTTGGGATGCTTTGAGGAGAGTTCAGATGGCTCTAATCAAGGGTAGAGTCAGATTCATATGGACGATGCAAGAAAGCGGATAACAAGTATCCGATTTATTAAAATATGAGAAAATTATGGTGATATCATATGTAAACCTTAAAAGAAATGGCCATAAAAGGAATCATAATAGTAATTTTCATAAAAGGAATCATAATAGCAGCAACAAATGGCAGAAAAAATACAATGGTTATGGTAATTGATGAGACTGTGTGGGTGAAAAATGAGATTCTCACTCATAGGAACTCAAAGTATCAAGTATACTTTCTCCACACAATTAAGAAGATATCAAGCCAAGCAAAAGTAAAATCAGAAAAAGAGAAGAAAAAAAACCCAGAGATTTACATGAAAACCCTCTCTAATCGAGTGTGGAAAATCAAGGTGTGTGTGTGTGTATGTTTGTATGTGTGTGTGCACTCAAATCTCTCTCTCTCTCTCTCTCTCTCTCTCTCTCTCTCTCTCTCTCTCTCATAGGTCTAGATCTCACTCTGCATGATCAAGTCCTTTTTCTAAATCCTTGAATCATTATTTATAAGTGAGCACTCCCTCTGCGCCAGCAAAATATAAATGTTCTAACCAACTTATTATTACAAGTTTGTTAGGCTAGACTATCAACAGCTGTCAAAGTCTTCCTTTGCCATGTTGCTTTGATTGGTCCACACCATATAATGTCCTTTCCATGGGCCCACTCAAATGCTTAATAATTGCCTCTAATTTCACTAGTTAATTTACATATTTACCATTATTTATTGATGACTGCTCTGCCTTACCCTCTTTTATGATACTACCCTTCTTGGCTTCGCTCTCAACTTTCTTAACATAATCTCTCACTAGTCCAGGCTTAAATCTTATATATCGTGCACAATCTTAATAGTTATCATAATTCATATTTCAGCACTTGTGGCTCAATTTCTTCTTTTGTAAGAAGGAATCTTTGGATTTTTTTTTTATCATTATCTCACTAAAGACGAGTCCCCATCTCTCATAGTAGCAGTTCTTCCAAAAGATCACTAAAACTAGGAAAAACAAGCCTGGAAACAATCCAAACGACCTTATGGGGGTTGGAAATCGGATTTAATAGTGGAACCATTAAGATGACATAGATGTCATAGTGTGCTTTCTGAATTGGAATTGTAATAAAAATCTATTGAGCGCAAAGTTATTGTCGTTTGAAGTTGATAAAGATCATTTGAACTTACTAATAACAAGTGAGTTTAGGATTTCTTATCCACATGTGTACTATATCAGATAATCACCATTAATTGACCTTTGAATTTATCTCTCTGTAGGCTTAGTTATCCATCTATCTGCTATTTAGATATCCAAATATTAACTGCTCAAATTTCTAAATACTCATTGCTATATTCGTGGCTCACATATAAAAATATCAACGGCTAGATGTCAATCCTTATTGTTAGTTATCCTACTACCACGTATTAGTTATATTGTACTATGATTTGGACAGTAGAATCTATATCCTTTGGATTTTTCTAGATATCCTATGAAGTATCAAGATATCGTTCTAAAATTCAACTTTCTTTTATGTTGTTTTTAAATTATAGCCTCCACTTTTGCATTCCTAAACATGGAGATGCTTCATTCTGGGCTTCCTGCCAGTCCACAACTCAAAAGAAGTTTTATGAATAGCCTTACTAGGAACCATATTCAAAAGATATGCAACGGTCTTAAGGGCTTCGCTCCACAAGGATTCAGGTAATGTAAAACTACTTAACAGGCTCTTAACCATATTTATTAATGTACAATATCACCTCTCAGCTACTCCATTCTGCTGAGGCATTCTTGGCATCGTGTATTGTGCAAGATGTCATAATTTTCTAGGAATTTAACAATAGGACCAGGATATTATCCTAACTCAGTATTTTTACCATAGAATTTCCTTCCCCTGTCAGACCTAACATTTTTTATTTTCCTATCTAATTGTCTTTCTATCTCAGTAATGTACATCTAGGATGTTCACTTCTTGAGATTTTTCATGCATTAAATAGATATGGCCATAACATAAAAAATCATTAGTAAAGGTGATAAAATACATTTCTTCATTGAAACATGGAGTGGAGAGAGGTCCACACACATCAGTATGGATAATCTCGAGGAGTTTCGTACTTCTTGTAGCACCTTTCTTTGTGTGCTTAGTTTGTTTTCCCTTAACATAATCTATGCACACATCAAGATCAGTAAAGTTTAGGATTTGAAGGATCCCTTCCCTCACCAATCTTTCTAGTCTTTCTCTAGAGACATGCACCAGCCTTCTGTGACACAAGAGAGATGAGTTCTCATTTATTCGGCTATGTTTGTTTCCAACATAAGTATGCAGGGCTAAAAGTGATTCAGTAAAAATATTATCTAGTTCTAGTTTGTATAAGACATCACAGAGAGTGCTTGAACCATAAAGGCATGAACCACAAAATAAACTAAAACTTTTAATGCCAAATTTAAAAGAGAATCCATCGACATCAAGTCTAGATAAGGAAACAAGGTTTCTAGAAACAGAAGGGACATCAGCAAATCAAAATGATAACCACTTGATAAACGAAGACATATTCCCACAACTTTAACCGAAAATTTCTCCTTATTCCCCATATAGATGCACTGCTCATCTGGGCTTGAAGTATGGGTTGTAAGGAATCCCTGTATAGTATTGGACACATGAACGGTAGCACCAAAGTCAATCCACCATGTATTAGGAGAAATATCAGTGAGGTTTGATTCAAAGCATAGTGCTTACCTTTCTTTTCGAACCATGGCTTACGTTTCTAATAGTCTATCTGAAGATGCCCCAACTTCTACAGAAGAAGCACTTCATGTCATTCCCACGTTCCTTCTTGTGAAGCTGAGAATCTTGAGTAGGCTCAGCAGGTTTAAGGAGACTTCTTTTTTTGGCTTTTCCAGACTTCCTCTTTCCATTAGCTTCTTGAGTCAGATGAACTACATTTTGTCCTTGTTGCTTAAGCCTTGTCTCCTCTAGAATCACCATGTTGGTGAGTTCAGATACATTCCAATTTTTTTTTATAGTATTGTAATATATCTGAAATGGTCTGTACTAAGGAGGTAAAGAGTTTAGTATAAACTAAAACATAAAAGACTCATCAAGGTTCATCTCCAACCTCTTGAGTTTAGCAGCCAGGTTTGTCATCTCAAGGATGTGTTTACTCATCCCTTTCACCCCATCATACTTCTTAGTGATCAGTTGGGTGATCAGGGTTCCTGTTAGTGCTCTTTTTCAGCACTGCGGAAATGTTACTCAATTTCCTTTAGGAATTCTTTAGCGCTGTCTATCTGGGAATGCGTAGTCCTAATGTTTGGCATCACAGTAGTTCGCATAAACATAAGGTAGAGTCTGTTTGACTTCTCCCAGGCTTTCAGAGAAACCCTCTCCTTATCACTGCTAGTAAGAGTAGCGGGTTTCTCGATTTGAAGGGCCAGATCGAGTTTCATTGCACCTAAGTGGAATAGGACTTGCTCCTTCCATTATATGAGATTTGGACTAGAGAGAAGAGGCACAACCACTGTTTGCGAGTTGATATATGCTACCATAAACATTAACTGCAAGTAAATATGCACGTAATAAATTAATGCTTTGAGTTATGAGTATATACACTAATAGTATCATCACAATATGTCTTTGAACAAATATTACGACATACTTAATGTTTACCTAAGCATGGCTTCTTTGATTGTTAGGACTAATTAATGATCTATGTATAATCTGGTAGAACAGTCGCTTTTAGGAATCCTGATTCTATCTCGACTACACATACTCATTAGTCACCCTAACCCAATTTTCTAAATCATTCGAAGAGAACAACACATCTTTGGACAAGAGTTGTTTTCTTATGATTAGGAAAATTGCTATTAACATCATTGTTGACTTGAAACACCTAGGTGTTTCAAATATTTGTTATATGTCATGACATACACGATCTACCCTCATAAGGGGTCGCTTTGGCGACTACCAATATAAAGTAGGCCGCATAGTCAAATCAAGCAACAATGGATGTCGTAACATCATCATAGGATTTATTCAAACAAAAGTAGGCATTAATCTATGAAACTATGAAACGTTAAAAGCACATAAGTTCTAACATATGAAACATATGATTTTCATAAACATCTAGTAAGAATATAGTGAACTTTTATATATCGGCTATTATTATTTTACATGAGTCGATTATGCCGGGATCTATAGATCTGATTACCATACATAGGTTTATTTCCGTTGTCGACTTTCATTATGCGGAGTTAGATCATAATAACCGATACTTACTATGGCCCTGGATTAATCTAGCTCTGATATCACATGTTAATGGGTTAATATTTTTTTTTAATAACTCCACACATCTGACAGTCATCATTCTATTGTTCCATATTGCTGCATCATATTAGCTACATCCTAGACCATAAATGAAGCCATTTATCACATTATTAAAAGTACAGCTTCTTCCATTTGAAGTGACAGCACCTGAGGGTTTTTTTCTCCTTCACATGAGAGATGAAGTCTCCTTGTTCAAAGAGAGACCCGCGATGCAATCGGGTCTACGTGATCGGAGCCAGAGCCAGAGCCGAAGCTGGAGCCGGGGAGGACGAAAGCCTAAGCTGCATGGACGGGGTCCGGAGTCGGGGAGGACGAGAGTCGGAGCCACATAGGACAAGAGCCGGGGACGGGGAGGACAAGAGCCGGGGTGCACGGGAAGAGATCCAGAGCTAGGTGAGAGACTGTCTCTCTCTCTAGTGATGATACTATGTGAATGGGTTTCTCTCTCTAACCTATATACCATTCAGGATTGGATTCCATACTCAACCTGATGGTATCATTGAGCTATATCTATATCTATATATATATACTAAAATGGAAGCCTCTCTCCCATGTTGTGACACGTGGATGCCTATTAAAGAGCTAGAATTCTTTTTTCATGTGTGAACACGGCTCTTTTTTAAATCCATTTAAAAACCTATCATAAAGATGATAAATTTGCATTCAATGACATTTAATGGTCATTTGATGTTAATCTCTCTCTCTATCTTTCTCTCTCTCTAACAAGTAAATCACACTTACTTCAGATTTCACACTTTTTCGAACAATTGCGATGTCGTCTTTGCCAAATGGCATGCATCAAGCACATTCGGGCATCTCCCGTGTTGTGACACGTGGACTTCCTTTAAAGAGCTAGAATTTTTTCTTTCGTGTGTGAACATGGCTGTCTTTTAAATTTATTTAAAAACCTACCATAAAGATGATAAATTTTCATTCAATGGCATTTAATGGTCATTTGATGTTAACCTCTCTCTCTTTCTCTAACAAGTGAATCATACTCTTTTCAGATTTCACACTTCATCGAACAATTGCGATGTCGTCTTTGCCAAATGGCGTGCATCAAGCACATTTGGGCATTGCCCGGGTTTCTTACTAGTATCTATACTAAAATGGAAGCCTCTCTCCTGTGTTGTGACACGTGGACGTCTTTTAAAGAGCTAGAATTATTCTTCTATGTGTGAACACGGCTCTCTTTTAAATCCATTTAAAAACCTACCATAAAGATGATAAATTTTTATTCAATAGCATTTAATAGTCATTTGATGTTAATCTCTCTCTCTCTAACAAATGAATCACTCACTTCAGATATTTCACACTTCTTCAAAACGGTTGCGATGTCGTCTTTGCCAAATAGCATGCATCAAGCACATTCGGGCATTGCCCGGGTTTCTTACTAATATATATACTAAAATGGAAGCCTCTCTCCCGTGTTGTGACACGTGGACGTCTTTTAAATGCTAGAATTCTTCTACCATGTGTGAACACTGCTCTCTTTTAAATCCATTTAAAAACCTACCATAAAGATGATAAATTTTCATTTAATGTTAATCTCTCTCTCTAACAAGTGAATCAGACTCACTTCAGATTTCACACTTCTTTGAACAGTTGAGATGTCGTCTTTGCCAAATGGCGTGCATCAAGCATATTCGGACATTGTCCGGGTTTCTTACTAGTATAGAGTTAAATGAGAGGACTCATCCACGTTCAAATCTTTTCCTCCTAACAGCCCATCATAGTTAGGATAGAGATAATTCCCCTCTAGTCAATAGGATCGTGACATGTGGACTTCAAAGGTGTCATCAAGGAAAACAAAAAACAAACAAATCCTGAACTAACTATGTATCGGGTCATCTTATGGGTGTAATCCATTGTAACCAACCGGATTCCATCCAACAGCCTACGGTAATCCTTTGTAACCATTCGGATTAGAACAACTTGGTGTAATCCTTTGTAATCATCCGGATTACATCCAACAAACCCAGCAGCTTTCGGTGCAATTTATTTTGGGAAATTTTATTCATATCCTAAAACTACTTCGTATAACCCCTTTCCCCCCAAAAACTCGATTCCCACCTCATACCCCCACTTGCTTCCTTTCTTCCCTTTCACTCCTCCGGAGCCGTCACAACTTCCCCTCCTTTCCCTCCTCCGCCTTCCCCATCATCATCGGAGCCTTAATTTGAGACTGATCAAAGTCTCTTATAGAAGGGTTTCCTGCCACGCCACGCAGATGATGACACATGTACAGCTGAACCACCCGGCTTGGTCCTGCATGGGGACTCAATGGGCCCGATGGGCCAAACTGGGTCCAGATCAACCAAACCCGGTCTACGAGCCGCGTCGTTAGTAGAAGACTAAGCCAAGGCGGAAAATCAAAGGAGCTCGAGCTCCTTAGCAGAAACCAGGTCAGGGAGGTGTGGGGGATGATCTTCATGCCGACCCGAAAACTCTACCCAACCAGTCAATCGAGTCGAGTCGAAGTGTCGATCGAACGCTAATCTAGATTGTTGATTCGGATGTCGATGTCTTTGAGTTCAAACTTTGAATAAGAAGGGAAAGTGAAGGTTGACACAAGGTATGATCTCGGAGTTCAGCCGAAGCCTACGCCTCCATGCTATAAGGTGCAACCTGAATTCACTAACACTTTGCTCAAAGTGACCTCGATAGCCCGAGTATCACTAATCTCTTCGAAAAGGAAGATCGATATGTTGGGATGTCAGAGCTCTGGTTTTTTTTGAAGGTCTGATTCAAGAATCAGATATTCGATCCTTCTACACTTGTCGGGTTTACTATTTATTGTGGGTGCAAATTTTGGCAAGAAGTCTGCAAACAGCGGGACCCACCGGCCCTGCCTGGTGGGCCCCCGAAGACAATAGCGGGACCCACCGGCCCTGCCTGGTGGGCCCCCGAAGACAATAGCGGGACCCACCGGCCCCGCCTGGTGGGCCCCCGAAGACAATAGCGGGACCCACCGGCCTCGCCTGGTGGGCCCCCGAAGACAATAGCGGGACCCACCGGCCCCGCCTGGTGGGCCCCCGAAGATAACAGCGGGACCCACCGGCCCTGCCTGGTGGTCCCTCGAAGACTACAGCGGGACCCACCAGCCTTACCTGGAGGATCCCCAGATACGACAGCAGAAAACCGCCATTTACCACCAGAGAATTCTATAAATAGCAGAGCCTTCGAATGTAAAAGGACCCGAAATTTCTGATTTCCACTCTGAGATCTGATTTTCAGAATCCAGAGCTCTGGAATTTCTATCTCCTCACCTCTTCTTGATCTTCTTTTTGTCTTTGAAGAGATCAAAGAGGCTTCAGTAACACTCGGCCTGTCGAGGTTACTTCGAGAAAAGTGTTAGTGAATTCGGGTTGCTCCCTATAGCACGGAGACGTAGGCTTCGGCTGAACTCCGAGATCACTTCTCGTGTCAACACTCTCTCTGATTGCATCTCTCTGTTTACATATCAAAAGCTTCAACTTCGATCAACAGATCGACCAACGATCTTCAACATCAACTTCAACTCCAATTGACTGGTGAGGCGAGGTCTTCGGGTCGGCACGAAGATTTTCCCCCACAGTTTGGCGCCGTCTGTGGGATCCGAGCAAAAAGTCCAGCTCTCCGCTACTACTCGATCGTTTGAGCATACAACCAATCTTGATAGCCAAACTTCCTCGCCTCCTCGGTTGATCAGACAACTGATCGAACGTCGGCACTCTCGTTGCACCCTTCGCTCTCTGAATGGCGAGGACAAAACACCACGGTCAACCAGAAGGAAGTAACACTCAACAACAACCTCGTCCCGAGACTCGTTCAATGAGTCAAAGGCTCAACTTCGGACAGCCCCTTGCTGTCCCCGAGATGGGGGTTCGTTCAGGGAGTGGGAGATCTGTCGATCGACCGATCGCTCACCCTGCACGACAGTCAATTGGGCAAACAGCCCCCTCTCCTGCTGAAGACCCTCCATCGACCTACCAAATCTCTACGGTCGACTTCCAACTGTTCCAATTGGCGAAGCAAAATGCCACCCTCACCGCTGAGAGAGATGCTCTGAAGAAAGCAGCTTCCGAGGCTGGGATCGCTCTACCTATTCCCTCTACAAGTGAGAGGATCGATCTTCCTCGATATTCAATTCACTCTGAGCAACGGAGGTCAATGGGCACTGCTGCCCTCGAGAGGATCCGACGCGACCCAACTCCCTCTGCTGCCCCCTGGAAGTAGAGTGTTTGGGATCGCCTTGACGATGAGTCTTCCCAATCATCTTCTGGCCGCAACTGCGACAAGAGGGCACCTTCGAAGCTCAATATACCAAGGAAGCACCAAATAAAAGACGCTCCTTCAAAGAGTAGAGTCTCCCCTTCCATTCCACTTCAACGTGGGCTTGGATCGGACCTTAGACACCGACTTCAACCGGCGAATACTTCAATGCCTGAGCAAGACCTTGCGATCTTGCCTCTTGACCCACCTCTAGGTCGAGGACACGGTCGTAGGGATGGGTACTCCTCTGCCGGGCCTCTACATCGAAGCCTCTTCGAGTCAACTTTTCCTAGGGGATGGAGAACTCCTATCCTCCCCAAATTCAACTGCATAAGAGGAGATCCTACTCTCCATATCCTCGCATTCAAGCAAGCTCTAACGCCGCACGAAGAAGAAAACAACGTGCTCTGCCGCACCTTCGCCGGAAGTCTCGATGAGCCGTCACTCGACTGGTATCACAATCTCCGAGCTGGGTCCATCACCCAGTTCGGTGTTTTGGCAAATCTTTTCGTGCATCATTACCAGCTCAACTTAAAGCCGGAGAAGAAGCTCGACTCCCTCTATCGTCTAAGGATGGGTGCTGACGAGAGTCTCCGCAGCTTCACAAGGAGATTTCGCAACGAGCATGCTGCTCTCTCTGGAAGACATCTGGATGATGAAGCCATCATGCTGGCTTTCCAGAACGCCCTCCGCTTCGACCTACATATCTACAACGACTTCATCCGCAATCCCCCTCCTTCTCTGGGTGCTATGTTCGACCGAATCCAGAAAGAGATTGAGGTTGAAGATGATCAAGTCGCTCGAAAAGGGCGAGGGTCGAAGAGAAGGCCTACTGAGAGAGAAGTTTCCAAGTATGCTGCCAAAGCCCACAATGCTGAGGCAGCAGCCCCTCCAGCCAACAAGTGGTCAAGAAATGATGGACGTCGATCTCCTCCAAAGAAGACCACTTTCACCGAGTGGAATTTACCAATCGAGCAAATCCTCAATCGCATTCAGCACAAAGAGTTCCTCCGATGGCCTAATCCACTGCAGCCCGACACCAAGTTCACTGCAGATAAAACAGTCTACTGTGATTTCCATCGCAGTCATGGGCATTCTACCGATCAATGCCACCGGCTAAAGTATCATTTGGAAGATCTGCTACGTATAGGACATCTCCAAGAATTTGTCAAAGGCAGGCAAGATCATTCCGTCAAGCATCGACAGTGAAGATCTCCCTTGAGATTGAAAGATCTGGGGGTTAGAGATGGTCAACTTTCAAGCAACCATTCGTATTGCCAGAAAACACAGCAGCAGGAAACTAGCTCCCAACTGGAAAAGTCCAGACATGATCGAAATCAGGAGAAAGCAAAGGATCCTATCGATTGCCACGAACTTGGAAAGCTAGACATTTCAAAATGCTCTATCCTCGATGTAAATTCCAAGCTAGATAAAGATTGCTTTCAAATGTTCATCTTATCGATTCAAATTCTGGAGCAGTTTCAAGTTATCTACATTCGAATTCAAAGCTATCTGCATTCAAATTGCCAGGTCGTTTAACAAGTTTGGGTGATTGAGTTGCGACTCAACCCCTTACAGGCAAATGTTAAACGGTTTCGGGTTGTGCTACAACACAACCTTCAAGTCACTGGTCATTTAACGAGTTTGGGAGTTTGTGTTGCGACACTACCCCTTACGTGCAAACGTTAAATGACTTTCAATTTCAATATCGTCTAACAAGTTTGGGTGTTTGAGTTGCGACTCAACCCCTCACATACAAATGTTAACGATTTCAAGTTGTGCTACAACACAACCTTCAATTTCAACATCGTCTAACAAGTTTGGGTGCTTGAGTTGTGACTCAACCTCTCACATACAAATGTTAACGATTTCAAGTCATGCTCCAACAAAGTTCAATTTTCAAGTTACTCAACAGTTTGGATGATCGAGTTGCGACTCATCCCTTTACATTCAAGTGTGTATATATATTCAAAATATTTCAATACCATCCAGAACACAGCATTCAAAGAGTTCAAACACAAGACATTCAATTTCAAGCACCACAAAGATATCTTTGTTATCAAAAAATTGCCGAGTACAGGAGTGAGCCTTTTTCATATCACAAGGTTACAAAGTACAGCAAAGAAAGAAGATAGAAGATCTCAAGGCTTGGCCACACTTGGCGCGCGCGACTTCTCTCCCTCGGATCCGCCTCGAGCTTTACTCGCCACGGAAGCCTTAGAAGATCGAACGCCGCTAGCGTGGACCCTGAGCGCCTCCACCGCCTTCTCCGCCGTCTCCCTGTAACTCACGCATTCAGTGCGCATTTTCTCCAGCTCCTTGTTGAGGGCATCCTCCTTCGCAGCTGAAGCTCTCTTCTTAGCAGTAAAAGCGGCATCTCTTGCAGCGAGTTCAGCCTCCAACTATTTTATTCGAGCAGCACGATCGAAGGATAAGTTCTCGATCTTGAAAAATTGATTCCTCAACTCCTCGAGCTCGTGACCCCGGGCCTCGAAGCCATTCTGCCAGCCTTTGCTCTCCAGTTTTTCCTTTCGGAGGGCCTCAATCTTAGCCTTCAAGGTCTCCTTCTTGGAGGATAGAAGATCCCTCAGCTTATCCTTCTCCTCGTGGGCAGCTTCCAATTCAGCCGTTAGACGAGAGACTTCAGATGAAGCCTCTTGCTCTCCGTACTTCTTGAAGAGCTTTGTGCCGAATTTCAGAACCGCTGAGTTCTGCGAACAGAGAAGAAATGATAAGAGTATATCGGAGGATTCAAATCGAAAGACAATTCAAGCTGATGCACTTACCACCACTTCATGCCTATGAAAGGCTTCCTCAATCAGAGCCCCCGGAAGGTTGCAGAGTTGCCGAATCACGGGAGTTGGGTGGTTGATGTCAACCTCACCCAAATCTTTCAAAATTGAAGCCATGCCTGCAGGAGTCCCTGCAAATCAAACAGAAGTTCAAAAGAGTTAGAATATTTTCAAACTTCAAAAGCAAGTCAATCAAGGCAAAATTATGTCAAGCACCTGAGACATCGACTCGAGGAGCCTTTCCCTTGCCACGGTCGGAGCTCTTGCCCCGAGGAGTCGATTTCTCCTTGGTGGGAATTGGTTCTGGCTGGGGTTCTGGCTGGAGTTGGGGAGCCCCATCGCCCACACGGCTCTCCCTCTCCAAGTGAATAGGAGAGGAAGCACCCTGGGGAGGTGAAACACCCCCTTCCTCTTGCTGCCCGCCTGGCTGATGGAGCCCAGCCATGAGAGAAGCCACCTCATCGGCCAAAGAGCGATGAGGGGGTGGGGGTTGTTCGACCTCCAGACCCCCACTTGTGGTTGCTCCTTCAATGCGGGGAGTGACTGGAGGAAGTTGGTCGAGGGGTGTGGGGTTGCTTCCAACCCCACCACTCCCTGAGAATTTGATTTTGAGACGCACCGGGCGCTTCTTCAAATCATCGAAGTGGTAAGCGGGAACCACCTTGTGGCCTTCGCCCTCCACGTCCATGACTCCCTCCATTCGACGGGCCTTAGCCTCGTCGATGGGGATAGGAAGAGAGTCTTCCTCTTCTGCACCGCCAGTGGGGGTGGGAGGAAGTTCACCCCCATTACCCCCCTGTTCTTGGTCACCATCAGTGGGGGTGGGAGGAATATCTTCCTCACCACCCCCGTTTCCCTTACCTCCACCAGTAGGGGTGGGAGGAAGATCATCCTCACCACCCCCATCCTCATCGTCGTCGTCATCGTCGCCGTTGCCATTACTACCATCTTCTGTATCTTCTTCTTCTTCTTCCTCATCTTCTTTCTTCTTTTCTTCTTTCTCTTCTTCTTCCTCTTCATCCTTCTTCTCTTGGTCCTCTTCTTCATTCTGCTTGATGAGGATTTTTCTTTTCTTCTTCACCGGGCCCCTCTGTATCACCAGCTTTTCCTCAGAGGTGGGCATTCGGCGCCTTGCACCATAAGCCTTCTTCTCGATCCTAACCTTCCTGATGATCTTGCCAGACTGAGGATCCTCCTCATAGTCAAGGTCAAAATCAGCCGATCGGTCGATTTTCTACTAGATCTGACAAAAAACTGAGGTTTTTTGCCGATCACCCAAACCTTGACCGGCTGATTTTAGCCGTTCGGTCAGACTTGACCGTTCGGTCAAAATCAACCGATCGGTCGATTTTCTACTAGATCTGGCAAAAAACTGAGGTTTTTTGCCGATCACCCAAACCTTGACCGGCTGATTTTAGCCGTTCGGTCAGACTTGACCGTTCGGTCAAAATCAACCGATCGGTCGATTTTCTACTAGATCTGACAAAAAACTGAGGTTTTTTGCCGATCACCCAAACCTTGACCGGCTGATTTTAGCCGTTCGGTCAGACTTGACCGTTCGGTCAAAATCAACCGATCGGTCGATTTTCTACTAGATCTGGCAAAAAATTGAGGTTTTTGCCGATCACCCAAACCTTGACCGGCTGATTTTAGCCGTTCGGTCAGACTTGACCGTTCGGTCAAAATCAACCGATCGGTCGATTTTCTACTAGATCTGGCAAAAAACTGAGGTTTTTTGCCGATCACCCAAACCTTGACCGACTGATTTTAGCCGTTCGGTCAAACTTGACCGTTCGGTCAAAATCAACCGATCGGTCGATTTTCTACTATATCTGACAAAAAACTGAGGTTTTTTGCCGATCACCCAAACCTTGACCGGCTGATTTTAGCCGTTCGGTCAGACTTGATCGTTCGGTCAAAATCAACCGATCGGTCGATTTTCTACTAGATCTGGCAAAAAACTGAGGTTTTTTGCCGATCACCCAAACCTTGACCGGCTGATTTTAGCCGTTCGGTCAAACTTGACCGTTCGGTCAAAATCAACCGATCGGTCGATTTTCTACTAAATCTGGCAAAAAACTGAGATTTTTTGCCGATCACCCAAATCTTGACCGGCTGATTTTAGCCATTCGGTCAAAATTGACCGATCGATCAAAATCAACCAATCGGTCGATTTTCTACTGAATTGGTCAAAAAACCATGTTTTTTGACCGATCACCCAATCCTTGACCGGTTGAAATTGACCGTTCGATCAAACTTGACCGAACGGTTAAACTTGACCGATCGGTCAAAATTGACCGATCGGTCAAAATCAACCGATCGGTCGATTTTTTACTGGATCGGTCAAAAAACCAAGTTTTTTGACCGATTACCCAATCCTTGACCGGTTGAAATTGACCGTTCGGTCAAACTTAACCGATCGGTCAAATTTGACCGAACGGTCAAAATTGACCGATCAGTCCTTTTTTATGCTAACACTCGGCAAGCTTCTTTGTGCCTTCTTCGACAGGGGGTTCATATTTTTTGCACCAAATCCAAGCCAGCCAGAACGAACTCTAGCTAACTTGGAGGGGGTAACTGTGGGTGCAAATTTTGGCAAGAAGTCTGCAAACAGCGGGACCCACCGGCCCTGCCTGGTGGGCCCCCGAAGACAATAGCGGGACCCACCGGCCCTGCCTGGTGGGCCCCCGAAGACAATAGCGGGACCCACCGGCCCCGCCTGGTGGGCACCCCGAAGACAATAGCGGGACCCACCGGCCCCGCCTGGTGGGCCCCCGAAGACAATAGCGGGACCCACCGGCCCCGCCTGGTGGGCCCCCGAAGACAACAGCGGGACCCATCGGCCCTGCCTGGTGGGCCCTCGAAGACTACAGCGGGACCCACCAGCCTTACCTGGAGGATCCCCAGATACGACAGCAGAAAACCGCCATTTACCACCAGAGAATTCTATAAATAGCAGAGCCTTCGAATGTAAAAGGACCCGAAATTTCTGATTTTCACTCTGAGATCTGATTTTCAGAATCCAGAGCTCTGGAATTTCTATCTCCTCACCTCTTCTTGATCTTCTTTTTGTCTTTGAAGAGATCAAAGAGGCTTCAGTAACACTCGGCCTGTCGAGGTTACTTCGAGAAAAGTGTTAGTGAATTCGGGTTGCTCCCTATAGCACGGAGACGTAGGCTTCGGCTGAACTCCGAGATCACTTTTCGTGTCAACACTCTCTCTGATTGCATCTCTCTGTTTACATATCAAAAGCTTCAACTTCGATCAACAGATCGACCAACGATCTTCAACATCAACTTCAACTCCAATTGACTGGTGAGGCGAGGTCTTCGGGTCGGCACGAAGATTTTCCCCCACATTTATAGAATTTTTGGACGGGAACCGGGGTAAAGGGTGGTTTTCTACAGCTGTCGTCTAGATCCAGGCGGGGGTTGGCGGGTCCCACTGTCGTCTCTATGGACTCACCAGGCAGGGCTGGTCGGTCCCGCTGTCGTCTCTGTTGACTCCCCAGGCAAGGCTGGTGGGTCCCGCTGTCGTCTCTATGGACCCCCCAGGCAGGGCTGGTGGGTCCCGCTGTCGTCTTTGTGAACCCACCAGGCAGGGCTGGTGGGTCCCATTGTTGTCTATGTGGACCCCCCGGGTAGAGTTGGTAGGTCCTGTTGTCGTCTCTGTGGACCCCCATGCAGGGCTGGTGGATCCCACTGTCGTGGGACCTTTTGGCCAAAATTTGCACCCACAGTTACCCCCTCCAATTTAGCTAGATGCTAACCTGGCTGACTTGGAATTTAGGTGCAAAATCCAAACCCTCTGCCAAGGGTGTGGATCAGTGGGTTGTTGTAGGACTCTGGTATCTGCAAAGAAGAAAGGCTCGTTGATAGATCGCTCTGCAGTCGATAAGTCAAATTCGTCCGATCGATCAAATCTGACCGATCAGTTAAATTTGACCGATCGGTCAAGTTTGACTGATCGGTTAAATTTGTTCGATCGGTCAAATTTGACCGATCGGTCAAATTCAACCGGTGGAGCTTGGGTCGATCGGGTAAAAAATCTTATTTTTTGCTCGATTCTTTGGAAAATAGACCGATCGATCGAATTTGCCCGATCGGTCAAAATGGTCCGATCAGACAATTTTGCCGATCGGTCAAATTCAACCGGTGGAGGTTCGGGCGAGGAAAAAATAGACCGATCGGTCGAATTTATCCGATCGGTGAAAATTGTCCGATCGGACAATTTTGACCAATCGGTCAAATTCAACCAGTGGAGGTTCGGGCGATCGGGTAAAAAACCATGTTTTTTGTCTGATCCTTTAGAAAATCACCTAATCGTCTCTGTCGAACGGACGAAGTCTTGTTTGTCGATCGGTCAAAATTGTCCGATCGAACAAGTTTGACCGATCGGACAATTTCAGCCAGTGGAGGTTGGGTGATCAGGCAAAAAACCATATTTTTTGCCAGATCCTTTGGAAAATCACCTGATCGTCTGCCTGTCAATCGGGCGAAGTCTTCGATCGTTCGGTCAAATTTGTTCGATCGGTCAATTTTGACCGATCGAACAATTTCAACCGGAGGAGGTTGGAGTGATCGGGCAAAAAACCTTGTTTTTTGCTTGATCCTTTGGAAAATCACTCGATCGTCTGCCTATTGAACAGGCGAAGTCTTGTAAGTTGATCGGTCGAAATTGTCCGATCGGACAAATTTAATCGATCGGTCAATTTCAACCGGTGGAGGTTGAGGCGATTGGGTAAAACACCTTGTTTTTTGCCAGATCCTTTGAAAAATTACCCGATAGTCTGCATGTCGAATGGGTGAAGTCTTGTTTGTCGATAGGTCAAAATTGTCCGATCGGACAAATTTGACCGATCGGACAATTTCAACCAGTGGAGGTTGGGGCGATCGAAAAAAAAACCATGTTTTTTGCTAGATCCTTTGGAAAATCACCCGATCGTCTGCCTTTTAATCGGGCGAAGTCTTTGACCGATCGATCAAATTTGTTCGATCGGTCAATTTTAACCGATCGGATAATTTCAACCGGTGGAGGTTGGAGTGATCGAGCAAAAAACCTTGTTTTTTGCCAGATCCTTTTAAAAATCACCCAATCGTCTGCCTGTCGAACGGGAGAAGTCTTGTAAGTCGATCGGTCAAAATTGTCCAATCAGATTTAACCGATCGGTCAATTTCAACCGGTAGGGGTTGAGACGATTGGGCAAAAAACCTAGTTTTTGCCAGATCCTTTGGAAAATCACCCAATCCTCTGCCTGTCGAACGGGCGAAGTCTTGTAAGTCGATCGGTCAAAATTATCCGATCGGACAAATTTAACCGATCGGTCAATTTCAACCGATGGAGGTTGAGGCGATCGAGCAAAAAATGTTTTTTTTTTTTGCCAGATCCTTTGGAAAATCACCCGATCGTCTGCCTGTCGAACAGGTGAAGTCTTGTAAGTTGATCGGTCAAAATTATCCGATCAGACAAATTTGACTGATCGATCAATTTCAACCGGTGGAAGTTGAGGCGATCGGGCAAAAAAAACCTTGTTTTTTGTCAGATCCTTTGGAAAATCACTCGATCGTCTGCCTGTCAATCACTAGAAGTCTAATCGCCTGTTAGACACTCTGCCTGCCTTGACGTTCCGTCTGGCCTGTCATTTCGTCTGGCCCGATGTTTCGTCTGGCACGATGTGACGTCATACGCCAGTCTGAAAGCGCCACGTGTCATATGGATTTTCCCGCCAACTTTTTTGAAGTTTATAAGTCTCGTTTTGGAGTTCATTTTTTTTCACGCTATCAAAAATTTTCTGAGTCCCGTGCTTTCGCTCTCGAATCCTCGCTTTTTGCTCTCTTCGTTCTCCGATTGGTTGTGATGGCATTAGCGAGCTGCACTAAGAACATTGTGCCTCCGAAGATGAGGGCTTCACAGAAGGGGAAGGCGATAGCTGAGTCTTCATCGCCGAAGGTCGCCGGGGAGGGCAATGCCAAGGGCAGTCTTGGTGTCCTTGGCAAAAGACATGTTGGTGTGGGGTTCGCCTCTGCGCCTACCAGGCCGGAGAACATTCCCAAGGCGGAGTATGTGTTGAGGGCATTGAAGCCGCTATCAGAGGAGCCAGTGTTCGAATATGGGATCGGGAGGAAGCCTACCGCCACCAAGAGGGAGAAGTGGGAGCGGCTGCTGAGTTACTTCACAGAAGGCGCCCATCGCCCAGTGTTTGCGGGGGTTCAAGCTGCTTTCGGTATAGACAACCGGGCAGTTTTCTCTGAGGTGGCTAGCAAGGAGAAGATCATGGTATAGTGACCATTGGCCAACTGAACTATGGGATGCGCCTACCTCTGCTCCCCTTCGCAACCAGATTATTGAACACATCTGGCCTCTACCCTGGGTAGTTGACTGGGAACGCCTGGAGGATCATCTACGCCTTCTGTAGGGTGGAGTCTGATCACCAGGAGGAGCTGAAGGCCTGCTACTCCAGCATCCCAAAGGGCAAGCAGGCGAGGATTAAGTTAGGCTACTTCTTCTACCACTACAAGTGGGTGTCGAAGAAGGACAACCCATTCTTCAACCTCCACGGTGTTTCTGTCTCTCGCCCGATCACCGACACCGTGCCATCGGACAAGCTCTATACCGATTGGCCCATCTCCATTTCAGGGGCGTGGACCCCTTTGTCAGTGCCCGAGACCCCCCACAGTCAAGTCCACAAAGAGGTGGATAGGTACGAGCCTGGTGGCAATCTGTGCTGGTCATCTGATTAAGTCGGATCGATCGATAATCTATTTTTGGAGTTGACGTGCGGGACCAGATCGTGGAAGCAATTCTCGAACTGCCCGGTTCGACACGACAATGCCAATCTGATGCACAGGTTGCCTTCCAGGTTTGAAGACAATGATGCCCTGTACTCTGATTATAAGGAGGACCCCGACACGGGCAAGGTAATTAGATACGTAAGGGCTGAGAGGAATATCTATGGGAAGAGGCGCCGATCGAGTCCCGGCGAGGAAAGGTTGGTGGTAACCAGGCGGGGCCAAGTCAAGAAGAGAAAGGTGGCCAAGGAATAGGAGGAAGAAAAAGAAGAGAAATAAGAAGAGAGAGAAGAGAAAGAGATGGAGGGGAAGGGGGAGGAAGCAGGAGAAGAAGAAGAAGGAGAAGAAGGAGAAGGAGAAGAAGAAGAAGAAGAAGAAGAAGAAGAAGAAGAAGAGGAAGAGGAAGGTGAAGGGGGTGAAGAAGAGGGCGAAGAGGAGGGGACTAAGGATAGGAAGGGCGTGCCTCTCACCCTTGCCAGGTACCGGGCAAGTACCTCTCATCAACGAGGCCAAGGGCCGTCAGATGGAAGTTGAAATAGATACGATAGACGATGAGAAAAAAGTACCGATCGTCTATCATTTTGAGACCCTGAAGTGCCCCACGCGCATCAGGGTTAAATATTCGGGGAGTGACATCGTCTATGACGTGAATCCCCTTGCTCAGGTGCCACCCGAAGGTCGTCGCGAGGGCGAGGCCTCGATCGGGCAGGCGTCTTCCAGGGGGAGCATCGGGGGCCTCGAAGCTGATAAACCAAGGTGCGCACCTCGGAGCGACGCTGCCAAGGTAGCTACCGAGGCGGTTGCCTTGATGTCTGCCCTTCTGCAAGGAGCAGATGTCGATCTCGAGGGTGGAGGAGCTTCATCTCCTCCTCCCGTTCCTCCCCCTGAACAAAAGGGGGATGATAAGGAGGCAAGGTAGGCTCCCACTCCCAAGGGGAGGGGATTGAATCGAGGGAAGGGGCCCGCCTAACCCTTGTGATGAGGCACTGCTGGTAATGGTAAGTTCTTTACACTTGTCTCGTTCTGCACTGTAGGTTTGAAATTGTCAAAGTACTTGTCTGTTTGCAGATGCACCAGGCAGCCCGCAACCTGTGTTGCTTGAATTGGGAGAGGTGGACATCAACCACCTAATAGGGATGCTAAGGAAGTTGTGCAATCTTCCGGATGCGCCCCTGGAAGAAGTATTCTCCCGGCTCGAAGTTGTAGTAAGTAGTTCGACTTCAACTTTGGCCACAAGTCGTAACACTTATATCTGATGTTCCTAACTTGTTTCCTTTTTTTTCTTGTAGATGTCAGCCTTACTGAATCTTAACAACAGGCTCTTCAAGAAAGCCGGTGAGCGGGAGGCTTCAGTAGAGGTTGCATGCTTTAATGCCCTCCTGGAGGCAGCCAATGACGAGAAGGAGAACCTGGCTGCAACATTATCCTCTAATCAGAAGACCGCTCGCAAAGAGGAGTTTGAGAAGAAGAATATGAACGCCTCCTATGTGAGCCTGGACAAGGAGTTCCACGACTTGAAGAATAGGTTCTTCAAGGTGGAGAATACCTCTTACTAGCGCTGGGAAGAAATAAAGTAGCTAAAGGCAGAGCTCGCTGCGAAGAAGGTGGCCCACACTGCAAAGGAGGAAGCCCACGTGCTGGAGTTCGAACAGATGAGCATCGATTTAGAAAGCTACAAATCGATGGCAGAGAATGCGGTGGAGGCACTCGGGCTGGCTCACGCTAGCGGCGCCCAGTCTTCGAAGGCATCTGCGGCGAGCAAGGCTCATAGAGGATCCGAGGGAGACAGGTCGCATGCTCAGAGTGTAGCGAAGCCTTGATGTATTTCTTCCTTTTGTATATGCAAAACTTGAGTAATAGAAGACTTGTTTTTGATGTTTGAAATGAAATGTCTCTTCTGCGTTGAATGTTATGGATTTACTTGTGGATGTTTGGGTGTTGAATAATTGAATGATTATTCTACCAACTAGGGGTTGTGTCGCAACACAAGCACCCAAGTTATTCATCAGTCTGAAGTCGTGGTATCACAACTTCAAAACCATTTATTTTTCGTCTATAAGGGGTTATATCGCAATATGAACATCCAAACTGTTAGTCGATTCGCAGTTAGGAATTGTGTTGTCTTACAATATCAAAACTATTTGTTTCTGCCTGTAAGGGGCTGTGTCGCAACACGAACACCAAAACTGTTGGTCGATTTGTCAGTTAGGAGTTATGTTGTCTCACAACATTAAAACTATTTGTTTCTGCCTGTAAGGGGCCATGTCGTAACACGAACACCCAAACTGTTAATCGATCTACCAGTTAAGAGTTGTGCTGTCTCACAACTTCAAAACTATTTGTTTCTGCCTGTAAGGGTCGTGTCGCAACACGAACACCCAAACTGTTAATCGATCTGCCAGTTAAGAGTTATGCTGTCTCACAACATCAAAACTATTTGTTTCTGTCTGTAAGGGGCTGTGTCGTAACACGAACACCCAAACTGTTAATCGATCTGCCAGTTAAGAGTTGTACTGTCTCACAACATCAAAACTATTTGTTTTTGCCTGTAAGGGGCCATGTCGCAACACGAACACCCAAACTGTTAATCGATCTACCAGTTAAGAGTTATGATATCTCACAATATCAAAACTATTTGTGGTTATATGAGCACTTAGAATTTGAATTGACAAGATTGAAACTGAAACTAATATTTATTCAGTACAGGGTTTACATCAAGTGTGGAACGTTTTGAGATGTCTAGCAGTCCAAGCTCGTGGTTTCCTATCTCCTTCTGGCGAGATTAGGCGATAGGATCCTTTGCCTCCCATGGATTCGATGATATAGGGTCCTTCCCAGTTGGGAGCTAGTTTTCCACTGTCGCGTTCCCTTGTGTTGGAGAAGACTGCTCTAAGGACTAGGCTTCCAATCAGGAACTGTCTTCTGCTAACCTTCTGATCATAGGCTCGTTTGATCTTCTGTTGGTAATTGGCAATGCGAATAGTTTCCTAGTCACGCAACTCTTCCAAGAAATCGAGGTCATCGGCCCGAAGTTCGTCGTTAACCCCCTCTTCGATGGCTCTGGTCTTCAGAGTGTTAGAGATGGCCTCCGTTGGGAGAACTGCTTCCAATCCGTAAGTTAGGTGAAAGGGTGAGAATCCAATTGATCATCTCAGAGTAGTTCGATAGCCCCATAAGACCTCTAGTAGGATCTTCTCCCATAATCCTTTCTTGTCACCTAACTTTCTCTTGAGTAGACTGAGGATAGCTCTGTTAGAGGCTTCGGCTTGACCATTGAATTGAGGATACCTTGGTATTGAGTAGACGAGTTTGATTCTGTGGCTAAGGCAGAACTCGCAAAATTTATCTAAATCGAATTGAGCTCCATTGTCAGCAATTAGGACTTGGGGTGTGCCAAACTTGGAGAAAATGTTATGTCTGATGAACTTGATGACTTCATCGTCCGTTTCCTAGAAAAGTGGCATGGCTTTCATCTATTTGGTGAAGTAATCTGTGGCTAACAATAAATAATTTTTCTTTCTTGGTGATGGTGGGAAAGGACCCAAGAAGTCCAACCCCCATTGGTGGAAGGGCTAGGGACTTGTCAATGGACGGAGTTCATCTGCCGGGAGATGAATGGCTCTGGCGTGTCGTTGATAAGACTCGTACTTTTAAATGAACTGGCGACCATCATTTTCCATGGTCGGTAGCCTTGAAGTTTTATTTTTGCTTTGAGAGATCTTCCACCTGAATGATTTCCACAGGCTTCGGAGTGAATGTCGGCTAGGATCGCCTTTACTTGTAGGGGACCAACACATTTGAGTAGTACCCCACTGTGTGATCTGAAGTAGAGATCTCCTTCTCGGAGGCTATAGAACAGAAGTTTCCTTTAGAGTTTTCTGGCTTGGATCAGATCTTCTGGCATTTTGCCTTGCTTGAAGAAGTCAAAGATTGGCTGTCTCCAATCTGCAGGTTCGTGTGCCACGATAAGATCGAAGGTTGGCTGTCTCCAACCCCCAGATTCTTTAGTCATGGCAACGATTTGTTGCTCTATGGCAGTTTTGGTCGACTCTTGATAGTCGATCTGAATTCGCCTTTCTCCGAGGGAGTCTCCAAGCACTGAAGCAGTGTTAGCTAGAGCATCGGCCTCTCGATTTTTGGCCCTTGGGATTTGGATAAATTCGATGCTAGTGAAATGTTATTGATGATGCCACACCAGAGCTAGATAATGCTATATCCTTTCTTCTTGTACTGTGTATTCCCCGTTAATCTGTCTAATTATCAGCTGGGAGTCGCTATGGATGGTAAGATGGTCTACCCCTAGGGATTCGGCAATCTCCAACCCGAAAATGAGTGCTTCGTACTCAGCTTCATTGTTGGTAGCGTTAAATCCGAAGAGAATAGCCTTTTGAAGATGATCTAGCTCGAGGGATATTAGGACTATTCCAATTCCCGAACCGATTGCGCTTGAAGGCCCATCAGTGTAGAGCTTTTATTCAGTTGACAAAATAATGGGAGCCTCAGGGCTCGGATTGAGGGTCTTTGGAACAGGATTGAGTGGAGGTTCATCATCATCATCATCGAGGTGCATTTTAATGTCATCTTCCCAGGTGATAGGATCCTCCACGGGGAAGTCGGTAAGGAAATCAGCAACAGCTTGCCCTTTGAGCAAAACACGAGGTTCAAACTGAATCCCAAGAGCACTCATCTCGATTACCCATTTGGTCATTCGACCTGCTCGACCTACCTTATCGAGGATGTCCTTGAGTGGGTGCTCTGAAATGATCGTAATCGGGTAAGAAATGAAATAAGGTCGGAGACGTCGCGATGCAGTAAGCAAGGCCAATGTGACTTTCTCGATCTTCGAATAGCGAGTCTCTGCTGGAAGGAGGGTATGGCTGATGTAGTAGACTGCACGTTCAACGCCATCTCTTCTGCTGACCAGGACTGCGCTGATAGCTTGGTTGGTGACAGCGAGATAGAGCCAGAGATCTTCTTTTGCGAGTGGAGACGTCAAGATAGGAGCCCGTATGAGATAGTTCTTGACACTTTGAAAGGCTTGTTCGCAAGTTGAATTCCACCCGGAGGTGTCTGCTTTTCATAACTTGTCAAAGAGGTGTTTGCATTTGTCTGAAGACTTAGAGATGAACCGGCTGAGAGCAGCTAATCTCCCTGTGAAGTGCTGCACCTTCTTCTGATTGGTAGGCGAGGGCATTTCGAGGATTGCTCGAATTTAGTTGGGGTTTTCCTCGATGCCTCTCCTGGTCACGAGGTGACCCAGGAATTTACTCGATTGAACTCCGAAGGCACATTTAGCTGGATCCAACTTCATGCTGTACTTTCAGAGGACTTAGAATATTTCAGCAAGATCGGAGAGATGGTTCTCACGACTGGGGCTCTTGGTAAGGAGATCATCGACATAGACTTCGACGTTGCGGGTAATTTGCTCCTCGAACATCTTCGTGACTAGCCTTTGATAGGTTGATCTAGATTCTTGAGGCCGAATGGCATAACGTTGTAGCAGTAAAGGTCTCTGTCTGTCATGAAGCATGTCTTCTCTTGATCATTCGGATATAGGGGAATTTGGTTATACCCTGAATATCCATCCATGAAGGACATGAGCTCGTGGCCAGCAGTGGCATCGACGAGTCTGTCTATTCTTGGCATGGGGAATAGGTCTTTAGGGCACGCCTTATTGAGGTTGGTGAAGTCGATGCAGACCCTGATCTTTCCGTTCTTCTTAGGAACTACAACAATGTTGGAGATCCAAGTTGGGTACTCTACTTCACGGATGAAGCCTGTCATGAGCAACTTATTGATCTCCTCTTGTACAACAGTTAGACGTTCTGGTCGGATTGCCTGGGGTTTTTGCTTGACAGGTTTCGCTCCTTCTTTGATGGCAAGCCGATGGCACACGTCATCTAGATTAATCCCAGGCATATCTTCAAAACACCAAGTAAAGACGTCGATGTTGGACTGAAGGAAGGATATCATGTCTCCCGCTTCTGCGTCGTTGAGACTGGTTCCAACAAATGTCTCTCGAAGGAGGTCACCACTATCAATATTTACTCGAATGATTTCTTTGAGTGAAGGTGAAGCCTCCCACTTGATTGATGGTGGTTCAGGTAGTGGGAGCTTCTTTGGTTGCTAACTCGACGAAGGGCCAGCTTCATCTCTTGGACGCTTTGGTGGTACGAGATCTACCCGGCGATCTGTCTTTACCGCAGTGGCTTCACATGATCACCCAGCCTGTTGATCACCTCGGATGCAGATAATGCCCTCTTCCGTTGCAAACTTGAGGAGTTGATGATAAGAGGAGGATATGACATTGATCTGGTGGATGAAGGGCCACCCGAGGATGATGTTGTAGTTGGACGTTCCTTCAACAATGGTGAACCTCACAGAGACTCAAGTCTCCCAGCTTAGGTCCAGGGTGAATCTTGATTCTCCCATGGTCATGCTTTGCTCACCGTTGAAGCCCGTGATCACGGTTGGGATGACTTTGAGACTTGAGTACTTGTGTCCCAGACGCTTGAAGCAATCTGAAAACATAATATCAATTGAGCTACCGGTGTTGATGAGAATGCAGTTGATGGTACTCCTGTCGTTGATGAGCTGTAGGACTAGGGGATCCCAATGTGGAGTATGCACTCCTTGGAGATCAGAGTCATTGAAAATGATTGATGGCCACGACAAGTCTTTGATGGGTTTCTCGACCAGAGTATTTTCTTTATTCGCTGCAGAGTGAACATTGAAGATGCATCGCACTTGCCTGTCGACCTCTTTCCCGGTCATTATTTGATTGTGTAATGCTCCATGGATACTGGAGACGTTGGCTCGTAAGATGATAGGTGATGGATTGGTAGAGATTTGGTGGATCCTACAAGCTTCCTTCCCCTTTGCCGAAGATGGTTGACATTGATCTCGCCCGCTCTTGATGAACTCCTGGAGGTGGCCTTCATGCAGTAGATCCTCCAAGTGATACTTTAGTCGGAAGCATCGATTGGTTGGATGACCATGGATGTGATGGAAATCGTAGTAGACAGATCTGTCAGCAGTAAGGTTGGTATCCGGTTGCAGAGGGTTTAGCCATCGAAGAAACTCTTCGTGTTGAATTTGATCAAGAATTTGATCGATCGGAAGAGTCCAGTCGGTGAATGTTATTTTCTTCGGAGGTGATCTGCATTTGTCTTCTCTTGGCCGCTTGGCCGGGGGAGGTGCTGGTGCCTCCGTATTATGGGCTTTGGCTGTATACTTGGGTGCTTCCCTCTTGGCAGGTCGCCGTTTGGTCTCATGTCCCTTTCGGGCGACTTGGTCGTCTTTAACTTCAATCTCCCACTGGATTCGATCAAACATTGCACCCAGTGAAGGTGGAGGATTGCAGATGACGTCGTTATAGATATGCAGATCGAATCGGAGAGCATTTTGGAAAGCAAACATGATGGCCTCGTCGTCAAGATACCATCCAGAGAGAGTGGCGTGCTCATTACGGAATCTTTACGTGAAACTGCGGAGGCTCTTATTGACTCCCATCCTCAACCGATAAAGAGAAGTGCCGGGGGCGTCGCCCGAGAGGCTGGACCCACGGGCTGCTCCTTAGCTGAACATGATTCACGGATACAGACCAGGGCTGACCCACCTCTGTAAACTCCATACAGAAGAGAGCGAATGAGATCCTTCGAATCTAGAATGTAAACAACGTCATACATATTCCCTAGGAAGATAGAATGCTGGACGACTTGAAAGGCCTCACCTTCAACAAAACCAACCTCTAGGGGGTAAGCCTCCCTCACAATGAACCCCTGGTGATTCAGTTGATGATCGAAAGCTGGAATGTCCACCGAGTACTGGCAGACACGGGAAGCTCCATGGAGGTGATCTATCTCCGGGCTTTCCACCAGCTCGGTTTCACCCACGAGTAGTTGGAGCCTTCAAGCACAGTACGTGTTGTACAGTTTCATTGGAGAATCCATTAACGTGACCGGAGTGATCACCCTAACGATGGTCACTGGACCTTTAGCTCGATAGGTCCGGTTCGTCGTGGTCGAAACAGAGTCGCCCTATAACGTGGTCATGGAACGACCATGGCTGCACGTGGGTCCTTCGTCGAACCTGGCTATCGAAAAGGGTAGCAACCACAGGATGACCTCGTCCTTGTGCAAGAGTGCATGAATGAATGGGCGGGGTCACCCTCGATCTAGCCGCTCGACGAAATCGAGCTGGAAACAGGAAACCCCCCGCAGCGAACTTATATGGGGAGCGCCCTGTTCCCTGATAAGAAAGCACAGTTACTCTGGTTCCTCCAGACAAATCGCAATGTATTCACCTAGAGTCATGCTGACATGATGGGGGTCAGTCCGGAGGTCGCATTCTATCAACTAAACGTCCGGGCAAACACAATCCCTGTCAAGTAGAAGAAGGGGCATATCATTGATCGCAAGAGAAAGGCTGAGAACGAGGAGGTCGACAAGTTGCTCTAGTCCGGCTTTATTTGGGAGGTCGAGTACCCAGATTGGCTCGCCAACATCATTGCGGTGCCTAAGAATAGCGAGAAAGTGTGGGTCTGCATCAACTTCACGAACCTGAACGAGGCCTGTTCCAAAGATTCTTTCCCACTACCCTGGATTGATGCGCTAGTCGATTCCACGGTTGGAGCACAGATGTTGTCGTTCATCGATGGATATTCCGGGTACAATTAAGTATCGATGCACCCAGACGACCATGAGAATATGGCATTCATCACAGAAAGGGGAACACACTGCTACAAGGTGATGCCCTTCAGACTAAAGAACACCAGAGTGACATACTAGCGATTGATAACCAAGATGTTCGCAGCCCAGATCGGGCAAATATTCGAGGTCTACATCGACGACATGGTGGTGAAAATCCAAATTAAACCAGGCCGGGACATATCGAGGAACTTGCTGAGGTATTCGCAATACTCCGAAGATTCAATCTGAAGCTTAACCCAGCGAAATGCGCATTCGGAGTCTCCTCGGGAAAGTTCCTAGGATTCCTGGTGACCCACCGGGGAATAGAAGCTAACTCGGATCAAATAAAAGCTCTGCTCGCCATGCCTCCCCCGTGGATGATAATAGAGATCCAATCATTCAACGGGTAGGTTATGGCACTGCGGTGGTTCATCTCCAAGCTCTTGGATGTTTGCAAGCCGTTGTTCGATACCCTGCGCAAAGGGTCAAGCTACAGCTGGGACAATGAGAAGGAAGCAGTATTCCACAGGATAAAGCTAATTCTGAGCAAGCCCCCGGTCTTGTCACATCCGAGTCCGGGGTAGGAGCTTGGATTATACCTGGTGGCACTATCAGTGGCTATTAGTGCAATGATAGTCTGGGTCGATGCCCAGATTGAGAAGCCCATCTATTTTATTAGCCGAATGATGAATGATGAGGAAACCCGTTATACGAGGATAAAAAAAGTGGCCAGCGATTTGGTCCAAGTGACACGAAAACTTCATCCATACTTCGTCTCTCATCCCTTCCGGGTGATAACGGAGTACCTACTGAAGCAGGCCTTAAAGGAAGCTAGCCGAGCTGGAAGACTGGGAAAGTGAGCAACCGAGTTGCTTTAGTACTGTATCCGGCACGAGCCTTGGGTAACCATCAAAGGCCAAGTCTTGGTTGATTTCCTGAGCAACTTCCCTGTGGAGGAAGATGCTTAGGCGATGATGTTCGAAGAAGACCCTGGTGAACAGAAGAAGCCGACTTGGGACCCAGCGAATAGGCCTCATCCAGTGAATAGAGGATCTTCTTCGACGGCTCAGCAAACAGTTTGGGCACGGGGATCGGATTCATGATACTCTCCCCGGAGAATGTCGCAATTTGTAAGTCGACGTGCCTAGACTTCCCAGCGACCAACAACGAAGCAGAATACAAAGCCTTGATTGCTAGAATTGAAGTGGCCGAGGACTTGGGAGTCAGCAAGCTAACACTGTTCAGCGACTCCCAGGTCATGGTGAACCAGGTCAATGACATCTATAGAACCCATGAGCCCTGCATGGTGGCTTACTTATCATTGGTTAAGAAGAAGCTTGACAGGTTCGCAAAAGTAACCGTCAATCATCTCCCCCGATCAGATTTAAAGTCACTGACGCCTTAGCAAATGCTGCATCAGTTCTTAGAGGGTTGGAACCGTACTACCTCATGATAGAGATCAGGCAGAGCCCTTCCACCGAGCTCGAAGTGATGATGACCAATGCTGCACCAATAAGGCTGCCAGTCCTGGGGCTTGACCAGTTGTCACCCCTCGACTGGACCAACCCAATCCGAGCCTATCTCACCACAGGACAACTCCCGACAGATCACCTCGAGGCGCAAAAGATGAAACAGAGATACCAAAAGTTTCACCTTATCTCGGGGGTGCTCTACCGAATATCAAGCAAGGGGCCCCTCCTGAGATGCGTGAGACCAGAAGAGGCCCACGAGATTTTATCGATGATTCAAGAAGAAGAGTGCGGCAACCACTCTGGGGGTAAACTGCTAGTGCACAAGATCAACCGAGCAGGATATTACTGGCCAACTCTTGAGGCCGACGCTATCAACTTCAGCCGAAAGTGCCATTAGTGCCAGAAGCATGGACCAATCATCCATCAGCCCGCTAAAGAACTCCAGAGCCACTACGTTCCTTCGCCCTTCCAGTAATGAGGGCTAGACATAGTGGGACCTCTACCAGTAACTCCCAACAAGAAGTGGTTCTTACTGATAGCAACGGATTACTTCACGAAGTGGGTAAAGGTAATCCTCCTAGGGACAGTCAAGGATGTCGACGTGGAACGCTTTCTATAGAACAATATCATCACCTGTTTCGGAGTGCCCAAGACACTAATCGCAGATAACGGGCCCCAATTCAACTCAGCCCGGGTAAAAGACTACTACAGACACTACGACATAGACATCCAATTCTCTTCGCCCTACTACCCGCAAGCGAATGGTCAAGCGAAGGCCATAAACAAGACCATCATCAGCAACCTGAAGAAGATGTTTGATGGAAGAAAGGGGCTCTGGATGAAGCTCTGTATGGCATACTCTGGGCCTGAATAATGACTCTAAGGCGACCTACGCAAGAATCACCCTTCAGCCTCGCCTTCGGAGCGGAAGCAGCAATTCCAATAAAAGCCATTTACCCGACGGCCAGATCTAAAGCCATCAACTTGGGAGTGAACGATGAATGGATGGCAAGCAGCCTGGACCTACTAGATGAGATAAGAGACCGAGTAGCCGTTAACCTAGCCAATTACGTCCAGTAGTTGAAGCGGGCCTAAAATAGGAAGGTGAAAACTAGAGCTTTCCAGAAAGGTGACCTCATCTGGCGACGAATGACTCCCGACATGAAGAATTCAGTACACGAGAAGCTCGAGGCGAAGTGGGAGGGTCCCTATATTGTCGACTAGACCGTACCCGGATGAACTTATTATCTGAAAACTGTGAAAGGGCACTATCTTCTCCACCCTTGGAACACAAATAATTTGAAAAAATGCTATAGCTAAATGAAGAATCTCAAATGAAGTTCCATCCACTACTGTCTCTAAAAAAAAATTGTTGTGTCTTCGAATTTTACCAAGACTCGGGTCAATACCCACCGTGTGGCAAATCCACCACTCTCCAAAAGGGGGGTAGTCTCATCGCGCTGAGTGAGACACCATAATCCCCTTTTTAGAGATAGGGGTTGGGTCGTTGTCCGGAAATCCTATAGTGCGTAAGAATTGGAGCTCGATTGGTTCGTCAGCAGTCGGTGCCCTTTTTCTGAAACTGTAGGTCGAGTTACCCTTTAGAGGTAGCTCATTGTAAGCCCGAGATTAATACAACTCGACAACCGATGAAACGGTCGAGGTATGATGAGAAGAAGAAAGGCCATTATAGAGGGTATTCATCATCAAGGGAGAGGGAGATCGACCCACAGAAGCTTGCAAGCATCTGTGAGGGTTTTCTTTTATTTCTCCGGGGTAAGAGGGTGTGGTCTCTATTGGGAGGGCTTCTCTTTGTGGGTATTGTGCAGAATTGTAAGAGGTCTAGTCTTGTACTCGGTTATTCCCACAATAGTGAATCCAGAAATCATTGTTGCCGCATATCCTGTGGGATTTCTGTGAATTTTGTGTTTTGTTGTTCTTTTTTTTTTTGAGGGGTAAAAAATGAATATATTAAAGAAAAACAAAGATCGATTACAGAACCCGAGAGGTGAGTAAGCAAAATACTAGACAAAATAGGGCCACATACTGACACCTAGTACCAACACCCAACCAAGACACCTGAAGAAAACCAGGAAAGCATATAAATCACTTGCGTCACTGGCTTACAACCAGACACGCTCAACAGTGAGCAACAAACCATCATCTCCCTTACAACCAAAAACCTGAAGCAAACCAGGATAACACGTAAATCATTTGCTTCACTTGCTTACAACCAACCACCTTCAACTAAGAGCAACAAGACAAGATATCTTCATCGAGCCCGTGGCGCTACTACGTGTACTAACACTATCTCCCTTCGGCCAACAGCTTTAAACTTTCTTGCCGACATTCGCAATCACAAAAAGACGAGAGAACGAAAGGTAAGCCAATCATTCTGATGGATTCCATCTCCAATGCTGAATTGCCAAGTCGGTAAAAAAGGGGACGTCCTCCTCCTCCAAATCATAGGCAACTTCATCACCATCAACATAAGTTGCCTCGACAGCTACGAGATTCACCAAAATCTCCTTAACTCTCTTGATGTCATCCTCCGGAAGGCCAAAAAATTCTTGCTCCACAATGTTGAGACCACCTCACCGAATCATTATGCATTGCTGTCCTTGCGACCAATGAAGCCTCCCCCCCCAGCAATGACTAGAGCTATAGCACCCTCGCATAATGCTGAGCTGGTAGGTGCTACAACCTCGTGTAACACTGGCCCGGGTGCACCATCGTATTCTCTGTGGAAGTTCTCTTGTTCGTCGGTGGACTCTCGCTCCTTCCATAGCGCGAGGACCTCGGATCTCAACAAATTAGTATCAGAGCTTTTGTTCTTGATTCGGAGGTGATGGTTCGATGACGAAGAATTCGGAGATGACAACTCAAGGATTGAACCTATGGTTCGAGATCGAGAAGTTCGATGGCCAAATGAACTTTGGGTTATGGCAAATACAAGTCAGGGATACGTTGATTCAAGATGGATTGCACAAGGCTCTGAAGGGCGTCAAGCCGAACAAAATGTTGTAGTCGATTGGATTGAGTATGATTTGAAGGCGACGAGCGTAATTTGAATGTGTCTCTTGAAGAGTGTAATAAGAAACATCTCTAAGGAAGAATCCGCAGCAAAGCTATAGGAGAAGTTGGATGGCTTGTACATGACTCGGTCGCTCACGAACCGGGTGTACATGAAGCAAAAGATCTATACTTTTAGATGGCCAAATGTACAAGAATCTCAGAGCATATCTCTGTTTTCAATCAATTGATGGAAGATCTCCTTAATATTGGTGAAGACATGAAGGAAACAGATAAGATGTTTCTTCTTTTGGGATCTTTGCCCAAGTCCTATGAGAATTTGAAGGTCTTGATGCTCTACAAGAAAGATACCATCAAGTTTGAGGATGTCACGGGTATACTCCTCACGAACGATCTTCGGTTGAAGGGGTTGGGCGAGGAAGAAGGTGGCAACCAATCAAAGGCCCTTACGGTGGTTGTGGGGGCTGTTTGGGGATATTTTTCGCTGGTCCGAGCGGTCTACTTGCAAGACAAAGAATACATAAGAACGGCTGGCTCCCTTAGAAGCGCAGACCCTCCGACGCTCAAGTCAGAATAGGTACCAACAGGGGAGAGCTGTAGTAGTGGGAAGTGGTAGGGATGAGGGTTTCGAACCTGTACTTTGGAGCCTGGGGGTGTACCTTTATAGACTTCTGTAGCCTACTAGGCTTCAACATGTGGTGGCACCTTCCCGCACCTTCTAGGCCCCATGTGCCGACCCACATGGGCCTCTGATGGCTTTTGGCGTTTAGCTTGCAATGCGGTGAGGGAGGGGGGAAGTACCTGTCTTATCGCTGCCAGGTGGATCCTCTGGAATGTTCAAGTCTGGGAGGTCCCAGACCGACTTTGCCGGCTTCCATGGGCTGCAATCGTCCACGTAGCTTCATGGGGGCGATGACACCTGTCGATCTGGCGCCGCCTTTCTGTTGGCGACCTCCGGATGCTACACTCCTTCTTCCTCTTGCCATCAGGCATGCTCTGTTATACTCATATACGCATCTTGAGCGAGCTGGGCGAGCTGGGGGCAAGCTCCTGTACGAGCTCCTGGGCGACCTGGGGGTGAACTCCTGTGCGAGCTGGGGGCGAACTCCTGTGCGAGCTGGGGGCGAGCTCCTGTACGAGCTGGGGGCGAGCTCCTGTGCGAGCTGGGGCGACCTAATGGAATCACAGGTTTTGCTTAATTCGGCGAGCTCCTGGGCGAGCTCCTGTACGAGCTTGTTGCACGCGCCTCTTTGGCGAGACATCGTGGACAATGCTGCTATATCCAAAGAACGCAGCTACCTGTTACTACAAGCTCCGGGCGGGTTTCCCGGAAGTGTTCTTTAAACTCCAAGACCTGCTCAGGCCATCAACCTACTTGTCCAAAATTTGGGCTTAGCTCCGAAGCGGTAGAGCGAGCTGAGTGCGAGCTCCTGGGCGAGCTGAATGTGAGCTCCTGGGCGAGCTGAATGTGAGCTCTTGGGTGAGCTGTGGGCTGGGGTGGATTGGTGACATGAGCGGCATAAACCATTTGTTTTATGCTAAAGGGGCGAGGTGAGGGCAAGCTCCAGCTCCTGTGCGAGCTCCAACTATTGGAAGTATGCCTGATATCAATGTCTGTTCTGACAGTGATGCTGTCACTTCAGCTACCCCCGTCATTACCCCCTTTTTAGGGAGTGACCAAGGAAACATGCCGCTCGCTCAGGAGTCTATCCGCACTTTATAACCGACTCCGAATCATGCTACCTCCTCCTCACTTGCGGTTATCTTGAGTGAGACATTGAGGACGATGCTGCTATGTCCAAGGAACGCAGCTACCTGCCACTACAAGCGCCGGGCGGGCCGGGAGCCGCGAGCGATCTCCTTCTCATGCGAGCATGTCGCACGCGGTCAGGGTCTGCTCTGGGCGAGCTGCGGGCACCTGTCACAGGCGACCTTGCGGCGGGGGATCCGTCTCGATGTCTCCTTGGTGAAACATCAAGGACGATGCTCCTATGTCCAAGGAACACAGCTACCTGCCACTACAAGCACCGGGCGGGCCGAGAGCATCAGCCGCGAGCGATCTCCTTCCGGTGTGAGCTCGTCACACGCGGTTAGGGTCTGCATCGGGCGAGCTGCGGGCGCCTGCCGTAAGCGACCTTGCGGCGCGGGCTCTAGCTCGGCGTCTCATTGGTGAGACAGCGAGGACGATGCTCCTATGTCCAAGGAATGTAGCTACCTGCCACTACAAGCCCCGGACGGGCCTGGAGCATCAACCGTGAGCGATCTCCTTTCCGTGCGAGCATGTCGCATGCGGTTAGGGTCTACATCAGGCGAGCTGTGGGCACCTGCCATAGGCGACCTTGCGGCGCGGGCTCTGGCTCTGTGTCTCATTGGTGAGGCATCGAGGACGATGCTCCTATGTCCAAGGAATGTAGCTACCTGCCACTACAAGCGCCGAACGGGCCAGGAGCATCAACCGCGAGCGATCTCCTTCCCGTGTGAGTATGTCGCACGCGGTTAGGGTCTGCATCGGGTGAGCTACGGGCACCTGCCGCAGGCGACCTTGCGGCGCGGGCTCTGGCTCTGCGTCTTATTGGTGAGACATCGAGGACGATGCTCCTATGTCCAAGGAACGCAGCTACCTGCCACTACAAGCGCCGAGCGGGCCGGGAGCATCAACCGCGAGCGATCTACTTCCTGTGCGAGCATGTCGCACGCGGTTAGGGTCTGCATCGGGCGAGCTACGGGCACCTGCCACAAGCGACCTTGCGGCGCGGGCTCTGGCTCGGCGTCTCATTGGTGAGACATCGAGGACGATGCTCCTACATCCAAGGAACACAGCTACCTGCCACTACAAGCGCCGGCCGGGCTTCCCGGAAGTGTTCTTTAAAATCCAAGACCTACTCAGGCCATCAAGCTACTTGCCCAAAATTTGGGCTTAGCTCCAAAGCGGTAGAGCGAGCTGAGTGCGAGCTCGTGGGCGAGCTGAGGGCTGGGGTGGATTGGTGACATGAGCGGTAGAAACCATTTCTTTCATGCTAGAGGGGCGAGCTGAGGGTGAGCTCAAGCTCCTGCTATCGTAGTGGTCATCATGCATGTCTAGGGGATGCAGCTACCCACTACCATGCGCGCCGGGCGGGCTAGGTGTATCAACTTAGGGCAACCTCCTTTCCGTGCGATCTAGTTGCACGAAGTTGGGGTCGACCCAGGGCGAGCTGCGGACACATGCCTCCGGCGACCTTGTGGCAAGGGCAAACTTTTCTCAGGCGATATGGACCCAACTTGGGCGAGCTGCTTGCGTCTGCCACATGGTCTCTTGCCGTATATCCAGCTATCGCATTGCCTTGAATGCGACCCAAGACCCGAGCTCGATACATCGAATCTCATCATGAGATTCCGATCAGCGCGGGCCACGCATCCCTTCTCCATTGGCCGTCGTTTCAACAGAAAAGACGTTACGGGCGTCGGTGCAACTTTTGCCACGCGCGGTCCACGCGTCATCTCCTGATTGGGGGAGAACAAGCTGTCATTTCGACCGCCATCGCGCCGCCTCGCTCGCCATGCTTGAGCATTTAATGACGAGATGATCCCCCTACCTCTGGTTCCTCTATAAATAGGGGAAGAGGAAGGATTATTTTCCTTCCACATGAAAAATAGCTCTCCCTTGCTTCTTCGCTCCTGCTTGCTTTAGCCTGTGCGTTCTTTTCCCATGGCCTCTTCTTCCGACGTTGCTGCTGCTGCTACTGCTGTCGCCACTCAGGGAGGTGAAGCCTCTGAGCCTACCCTAGAGACGGCGGTGGTCTGGTTAAAAAATCCCATCGGGCTGCCCGTGGGAGATAGCATCCGGGCGGCGATCGATCTCCCCAACGAGATCCTCGTCACCGAGATGCCACCCATGGGGAGGCCGCCCCAAGGCACCGTAGCCGCCGTTGGTCTACTAAGGTTTGGGCTGCGGTTCCCCCTGAGCCACCTTGCTGGGGAGTTCTTGGAGTTGACGGGGCTTTGCCCCGCCCAACTCATAGGAAACTCCTGAGGGGTGCTCTACGAGTTGTCCCAGCTAGAGGCTGCCCTGAAGGTGAGGATCCCATTGGGCTATCTGCTCAAGAAGTGGTTCCTCAAACCCGGGCCGGTTTTCAACAATGTGGGCTACGGGGTCTTTTATTTCGTCGGGCGGCCCGTCAAGGTACTCCCTTTCTCCGCCATCGAAAGCAAAGATCGCCACTGGAAGGATTACCCCTTTGTGGTGGTCGGCGAGTGGCACGGGCGGCACAGCGGGGTTCCGGCTCACCCCGGGATTCCCACCACAGCAGTCTTCAGGGAGATCATCCTCTACCAGGCAAGGAAGAGGATGTGCATCGCTCCTGAATGGGAGCGCTCGCTGGACGAGGCTATCTTCTATCACCTTGGTGGGCGGTCCCCGTAGAAGATCAATGCCCCCGACTTCACCTTCCAGCTAAAGGATAGAAGACCGGCGCGATTCTGCTCAAGCCAAAGGTCGTTCGGAAGAAGAAGGCGGTTCAACCTCCGCAGGAGGGAACCAGCAAAGGGGCGGGAAACCAGGGGGGCAACCCCCACAAGAAGATCATTCGGAGGCGGGCATCGCCTATCCGCTTTAACGACCCCGACACCATGGAGATGCTTGGCCAGGGCGGGGCCTCCGCTCCTCTGCCACCTCCTCGCCAGGACGCCGGCACAGGTCAGCCACCTGCTCCTCTTCCTATTATACGACGCAAGCTTTAATTCCTCGAGCCCGACGACCCGAACGTCAAACTCCTATTATCCATGGCGGAAGTCGAATCCGGGATGGTTCGCATACTAATAGGCAATTTCTCTGGCAACTTTGCAGTCCCGCTTCGCGTGGCGGTCATGATGCCTGAGATAAAAGGCCGTGGGAAGAAGAAAGCAAAATTCGCAAGGCCTACAGCTGCCAGTGCGCAGGCGGAACAACAAAGGAAGGCGCTGGAGGAGGCGTGCTAAGACTCGAAGCCCGAATGGACGACCTCCGTGGGTGAAGAGCCCGTCATCCCTCCTCCTCCCCAGACGAACCCAGGCGCCACTGCCCAAGAGGAGAGGCCTCCGACTCCGCCCAGGGAGCGGGGTCAAGCAGGCCGGAGACTCCCACTCCTGCTGCCGGGATGGAGGTCCAGCGGGGCGAGGCTCCACCACCGACCTCTCGGGAGGATTCCCAGGGAATAAGCGGGCAGGAAACCCCTGCCACCACTACGACCCTTACTCCTCCAGCCGCTCCAAGATCCGATCCACTACCGTCGCATCCCATAAAGGATCAGGAGGAGGCAGGCTTCCCGGAGGATCTGGGGGACTAAATCTACAGGTCCCCCACGTTCTTGGATATCGACTCCGAGTCCACAAGCTCGGAGTCTGAAGACGCAGGAGCCGGGGCGAGCCAGTCTAGCCCGCAGGGAGCAGGAGTCTGCACCGAGGGAGCACCGGCTCCTCCTCCTTCCACCGAGGCGCCGCTTTCTATCCAAGCTCCAGGTGGCCCTAGCGATAGGGAGGCTATTCCCTCCTCGACGGAAGAAGGGAGGGTCCCCCACTATCTGCAATAACTCCTGGGCCGCAATATTTTTGCTCGGGCTCCCTTTGCCTTCATCAGCGATCGACTTGCCGAGGTAATTCTTATCTTATCCGCCTGCTGCTGACTTTTCCATCTTCTCAATGTAGGCAGAGAAGAGGATCCAGGCACTGACCGCAGAGGTCGCTATTGCTGGGAAGGCTCTTGCCGTTTTGTTCGACGATTCCCTACGGGGGTCCGTGTTGGAATTGGATCCGCTTATCAGAATCGCAGCGGAAGAAAAACAAAGATCCGAAGATCATATGGTGTATGTTTCATTATAATTAACTCTACAAAACAATCTACATACAAATATATGATTTTAGCATATGTGCGGACACCCTAGAGGCATACTACGATCTACGGAAGATATGCATGCATCTAGTTAGGTGTTTAGAATCATCATACCTTTTGGATCTATGATCCGGAGATGATGAAACGATGAAGAATCATACTTGAATTGCAAGGGAAACTGTCGGATAACACCTTGTCCTTTGCGAATTGAAGAATCCTCGAAATCCCGTCTCTGAGTGCAAGGATTACGAGCCGACGGAGGAATCCGTTGCGAAGACGATGGCTAGCCGCGAGATTTCCTCCTCCTCTTTCTCTATTCTTCCTTTTTCTTCCTTCCTCTTTCTTCTCCCTTCTTCTTCCTCTATTTTCCTTGGCCGAAACCACAAAGGAGGAGGCAAAGGGAGGGTTCGGATTTTTGGAGGAGAGGGGGAAGCTTAGGGCCGGTCCTCCCTCTCCCTATTCTCTTATAGGGCCAGTCTCCCATGGATTCAAGGAAGCTAGGGCCGTCCCTAGATAGATTAGGATAGAGAGGGGTCGGTTTTTAGGTATTTCCAATGTCTATCGTGAAGCCTGGACGAAAACGCCCTTCACGAAAAGTGAAAAACTGAAAGAGGGACTGAGTGAGGTGCGCTACTCGGAATCGAGTTCCGTCAGCGCCTGTGAGCTCCTGGAATTATTCTTCTCATTCTAAGATCCATATTCAATATGTTCTGAGCCATATTTCAGTATTTACCAAAATACCCCTATGGCCCGTAACACATGTGAATTAGGTTCTTAGGCTCCGGGCTTGCGCTCCATCGCGCTACTTCATATCTAATGTATCCAACTAGGTCGGGAAACAATTCCTATACGTAACGACAGGGTGGAACCTTCAGGGTTCGGGATCTCTAGCTCCAACTGGATCCCTGATTAACTGTTCCGGTGACACACCGAAAGTTCCGTTAATCAGCCCTAATTCGATTAACCCGCGTAGCCACCCAGAGTGCGACGCGAGTTGAACTCTAGTGATCCTAAACTTATGTTACTCCCTCGTAACCCTGTTCTCTACTATACTCCGATAATCCTCAGTCCCTTCTATTACTGGTGCCATGATTCGACTCGGGCGGTGGGGAGCACCGTCAGATCCCGATCGATCATCTGACTAGGGTTTGATGACTTGTCATCTATAACACCACACACCTTCTGGTTCTATACCTAGCATTCAGAACATCGTCAGTCATACTGACAACCACCAGGCCTGGGTTAACTGTGTGGACAAATTGACTCATCAAAACGCACCCATCTATCACTGGACGTCGGATAACCTGTAGGGATTATATGTCACTCAAGCGCCAGCCGGGTAACCCAATGTACCGTGGTATTGGACTATGGAAGGTCTGCACATGTTGGCACATCAAAGCACCACACAACTGGTTGGCCCCGTGATCATGGTCCCTCAGGGTCAAGGACAGATTATCTATAGTAGTAAGACGGTTTATGCACCAGTGTCTGAATCATTGAACTGTGCACCATCTTAGTTCCTGTTCAACACGATCATCGTGCTTGGTCAGGTGAATGAGAATCCCACGTTCCCATGGTGGAGACTTCACCACATCCTCTACCTGCCAATATCTTGTTCTCGGTGAAGTGACCGGCATCACCTAAGCTGTGAACTAGTTCTAGGTTTACACAGAACTGGTCCACTGGGTCTCCCAAGTATGGATCCTCCATGCGCCTCAGTGGCCTACTGTGTTCCCTAGGGTCCTTTTATTATATGAGTATTATCATATACCAGAGTAGTATTCTAATTAAAGCAATAACCAAAGGCATCTTTGTTAATACAGAAAATCCACTCTAAGGACACATGAGCTACAACCGTCCGAACGCAAGGTGGACGAGCATATCCATGAACTTCAGCGGGCTAACTGCTCTAAGGAGTTGAGGGCGGAGGTGGAGGAACTGCGTCATAGGGTCACGACCCTGGTGTCAGGCATGGCTGTGGCTGAGACGGCCCAACTCCAATCTGCTGCTAATCTCCACAAGGCCAAGGCAGAGCAGGATGAGGCCCTGACTGCCAAAGAAGCTGCTCAAAAGGAGGCGGCTCAACTTCAAAGTGAGGTTGCTGCTCTGAAGACAGAGATCGTCGCTCTGAAGGAGGCTCATGCCAACGGCCTCCGGGCTCAGCAAGGTCGCCTCCAAGCCTAGTTGGATGATCTTCTCAAGAAGGGCGCCATGGCTGCTGTGGAGAAATACAAGACCGAGAGGTCGAAGAAGCGGCGCCGAGGAGATGACAGTGGGGCGGAGACCAGCAAGCCCTGAACTCGCTTAAATGCAATATTGTAATTTTGATGTTTGTAACCGCAATTTTATAAATAAAAAGATTGCCTTCTTTAGTTCGCCTTTCTCGGTTTAACTCTATCCATGCTTGTGAGCTCTCTTTAAGGATTTTTCAGCGATCTCAAGGGTCACTCCCCGGATGAGGCAGCTAATTCGATTCAATTAATCTCCGATCTAAGAAAGATGCAAATGAAAAACTCGACATGCTCATTAAATCTCAATAGGATCTCTGAGCCCGGAAAACGAAACGTAAAACAAACAAAAATGACTCAAAAACAAAACTCCCTAAGCTCAGAGATTCAATCTTTTTATTTTGAAAGGAAACTAAAGTGCTAGCTGCCCCCTGCTCGGTTAGCTATCCTCAGGGATCCTGATCACTGGACATGCCCTTTGAGGGGTTACCAAGGGATGTTCAGGCTTCCTGATAGAGTGGTCGCCCTCTCAGGTTTCCCTAAATCACTCCAGGGTGCTCAAGTTCGTGGCATGTGAACGCGAAGGACCCTGGCTATGCTTAAAGTCCCCTCAACAGCGGACTATCCCGGGAATCTCAAGGTTGCTTGCTGGCGGCCTCTGAGGAATCCAGTCCTGCTTTAAGTCCACACAACGGCGGATTGTATTTTGTAGATGCTACTCGCATGTTGATTGTGGCGGGTTTTCTCTAAACAGATTTTTCGAACTTGAGTACTCTAGTAAACCAAAACTGTCTCGCCCATTTATTATTTCCAAAAGACAATTTACAAGAGATCGCCAGAGTGTTAGGCATAGAACTTTCGGAGATGTAGAGCATTCCAAGGTCGCACCAACAGGTCGCACCAACAGTCATCAACTGGTAAGTCCCGGAGCCTCGTGCCTCATGCACTATGTAGGGGCCTTCCCAGTTCGCCGCGAGCTTCCCGGCGTTGGGCTCTTGCGTGTTAGCAAACACCTTCCTCATTACCATGTCACCAGGTTTGAATGCTCGATGGCGAACTTTCTTGTCGTAGGCGCGCTTCACTTCTTGTCTGTATCCGGCGAGGTGCAGGTTGGCGCGCTCCCTTTGTTCTTCGAGCTGATCGAGGGAGTTAGTAAGTAGATCGTTGTTGTTGACTTCATCTGCTGTGAGCTTCCTCTTAGTAGGCAGCTTGGCCTTCACAGGTAGTACAGCCTCGCACCCGTAAGTTAGGCTGAAAGGCGACTCGTTAGTCGAGCGACGTAGAGTGGTTTGAAAGGCCCATAATACACCATTGAGCTCCCTCTCCCATAGGCTCTTCTTTCCCTGCAACCTCTTCTTGAGGTTGTCCAGGATCACTCGATTAGTAGCTTCAGCCTGCTCGTTGCTTTGTGGGTACCTCGGAGAGGAAAACCTCAGATCGATCCCATATCCAACACAAAATCTTTTGATCAAGCGATTGTCAAATTGGCGACCATTATCGGTGATGAGTACCCGGGGGAGACCGAACCTACAGAGGATATTCTTCCAAAGGAAGCCTTTTACTTGCTTCTCTCCTATCTTAGCTAGCGGGACCGCTTCCACCCATTTGGTGAAGTAGTCCGTGGCTACTAAGATGAATTTCTTCTGATAAGTGGACAGGAGAAAAGGTCCCATAATATCAAACGCCCACTGCTAAAAAGGCCATGGCCTTACCAGTGGATGCAGTCCTTCTGCGGGCATGTGGTTAGTCGTGGCGTGCTTCTGACATTGGATACACTTTTGGGCGATCTTTAAAGCGTCTTGCTTAAGGGTGGGCCACCAATATCCTTGCCTTCTCACCTTTCAGCCAGAGACCATCCACCGGCATGGTTCCCGAGCTCACCAGAGTGAATGCCATTCAATACTTCTGCGGTCTCAGGATGCTCAATACAGCGAAGATTTGGTCCGCCAAAGGATTTCCGAAAAAGACGATCACAGCGAATGAGATAGCGACCAACGCACTTCTCCACTCGGCGGGCTTCTTCCCTATCTTCAGGGAGTTCGCCTTTCTGAAGGAAACGAAGAATGGGTGTAGTCTATCCGCCAGGTGACACGTCGGCAGATATTTGATTAACGGCAGGCTCTTCCAGTTGGATCCGAGACTGGCTCTGGACTTCGATGAATATTTGCCGTGCTTTTGAACCTCCTAGCAGAGAGGCGAACCAAGGCATCAGCCCGCCTATTATCGGACCGTGGGATTTCCTCGAAGGAAATTTTCTCGAATTTTGTGGCCTTGCCTTTTACGAGATCCATGTAGCCCGCCATACGCGCGTCTCGGGAGGCGTAGTCTCCATTGACCTGACAAATGACTAGCTAGGAATCACTGAAAACTTTTAACTACTTGGCACCTACTTCTTCAGCGAGCTATAGCCCGGCCAACAGTGCCTTATATTCTGCTTCATTGTTGGTGGCAGCGAAGTCCAGCCAGATAGATTTCTTAAGAAGCACCGCCTAGGTGATTAACGCGACCCCGATCCCTGCTCTCGAGGTGTTAGAGGAACCGTCGACAAACAGTTCCCATTCTTCCGCGGTGGTATGCCTCGTTCGAGAAGGTTCCCCAAGGTCGCCCAAGAACCTCACCTTTCCAGGGTGTGCCTCAGTTGGCTCATCCTCCTGGTACAGGACCGGCTCTTCTATGGGGAAATTTGCTAAGAAGTCAGCAAGAGCCTGCTCCTTAATAGCAACTCGAGGAACATATTCCAGCCCATAGGTGGCAAGCTCGACAGACCATCGATAGAGCCTTCCGGCCACCAAGGACCTCGAAAGCGCACTTTTCAAAGGGTGTTCCATGATGACCTTGACGGTGTGAACCGAGAAGTATGGATAGAGCTTTCTCGCGGTAAGAACCAAGGCTAAGGCGACCTTCTCGATTGGTCGATACCGAAGCTCGGCAGGGAGCATCGTATGGCTCACGAAGTAAACAGGCTGCTCTATTTTTGCCTCTTCTACTACGAGGACTTCGCTCACTCTATTCTTGGTAACAAAGAGATACACGCCAAGCTCGGCGCCATCTTTGGGTGCAGCTAGAATAGGAGGGCTCGCCAAATAATCTTTGATTTTCTGGAAAGCGAGCTCGCACTTTTCGTCCCAGCAAACGCTTGCTCCCTTGCGAAGCAACTCGAACAGAGGTCGGCAGTTATCTGAAGATTTAGAGATGAATCGATTTAGTGCTGCAATTCGCCCGCTCAACCTCTGGACCTCCTGCCGTGTCTTTGGTGCGGGCATCTCGACGAGTGCTCGGATTTGCCCGGGGTTAGCCTCGATCCCCCTATGGGTGACCAGGTACCCTAGGAATTTTCCAGAGGTCATCCCGAATGCGCATTTAGCTGGATTCAGCCTTATTTGGAATTTTCTCAGAACATCAAAGTCTTCACGGAGGTCGGCAATATGCCCTTCTCGCTCTCGACTCTTTACCAGAAGGTCGTCTACATAAACCTCGACATTCTTGCCAATCAGATCTTTAAACATATGGGTGACTAACCTTTGGTAGGTCGCTTCGGTGTTTTTGAGCCCAAACGGCATAACCCGATAGCAGAAAAGCTTTTGGTATCCCGCCCCAGAGTAAAAAGCGGTCTTCTCCTGGTCATCGACGTGGAGGGGTATCTGATTGTATTCAGAATACCCATCCATGAATGACAAGCTTGGAACCCGACAGCGGCATCAACGAGGGCGCCGATTCTAGGGAGGGGGAATCCGTCCTTCGGGCATGCCTTGTTGAGATTGGAGAAGTCAATACATACTCTGATCGCTCCGTTCTTCTTTGGCACCGCCACGATATTGGAGATCCATTCGGGGAAGTGCGCTTCGTGAATAATACCCGCTCGCTCTAGCTTCTCTATCTCTGCCACAACTGCGGCGGACTTTGCCGCTGGTATGTGCCGAGCTTTCTGCTTAACCGGAGGGAAGTCTCGCAAGGTGTGCAGACGATGACAGGCGACCTCTGGGTCAATCCCTGGCATTCTGCGAAGCTCCATGTGAACACATCACGATAATCTTTGAGGAGCCCAATTAAGGCCAACACCTCGCTCTTGGTTAGTGATGTCCCAAGGTGAATTATATTTGGTATCCCATCACCTCCGATGTCGATCTCTTATAGCGGCTCTGCAATAGGAAATTTTCCTTTATCAGAGTCCGCCAAGCGACCTCCTTCATCGCTCTTTGGAATTGAGCTGGTCCCAGCTGGGGGTGGAGTAGGGAACTCGAGCGAGGGGGCTATCTTTGGACTAAGAGGGAGCTCGCTCGTGGTGGCCGTTAATTGCTAGGAGGGCGCCGGTCGTTCGGTCTCAGCAATTCCAACATCAGTGAGGTGAAGAACGTCCTGCTCGTATCTGGTAGCAGCGACTTGATCACCCCGAATAACCATGATCCCGCTTGCTGTGGGGAACTCGAGGGCCTGATGATTGGGTGAAGACACTGCATTTATTTGCCTCAACCAAGGTCGCCCAAGGATGGCATTGAACTCGGACTGCCCGTCCACCACTGCAAAGCGGGCTTGCTGCACTTCTGGGCCTGCCGTTACGGTGAGGGTTATCTCCCCTACCACCTTAGCGACCTCGCTAGTGAAACCGTTGAGGGAGCCCATTGTGGAAGACAAATCGACTTGTCTCAACCCTATTTACTGGAAGGCCGACAAGAAAATGATGTCCACGGCGCTCCCAAAGTCCACCAAAATTCGCCTCACCTCTATGTTGGCCATCATGAGGCATATGACGAGGGGATCATTATGGGGCATAACGACCCCGGTCATATCGTCCTCTGAGAACCAAAGGAAATCTCGGGCTTCCACCCATGGTGCTTGGAGTAAAGCAGGGGTTAGGGAGACGGAGTGTACCTTTTGAGTCCGCTCCATCTCTCTAACTTGTCGTCAGACTTCGTTGCTGGATCTTGGCCCGCTTAGGCGCCCGCTGATGGTGTGGCAGACCACGGGTCCGCCCAGGGGAGGCGGAGGCAGGGCGGGCTCCGCAGGTCCCGGACGATCTCTTTCGCGAGGGACTCGCACCGGGACCACCTCGAATCGCCTCGGGGGTGAAATGAATTGGTTCAGATGCCCTAAAGTGACCAAATCCTCCAAGTGGTTCTTCAGAGCTCGGCATCTATTGGTATGATGCCCGGGACCCCGATGGAATGCGCATCGTCGGGTATTGTCGGTAGAGCCAGGCTCTCCGGCCTGTAGGGGCGGAGGGTATTGAACTAATGGTTCACTCCGAACCTGGTGCAATACCTGCCCTGGGGAGTGGGTCAGTACCGTGAAGTCCCGCTCTCCAGGCCCTGGAGGCAAGCGCCAATTCGTCGATCTTCCAGCAGCCACTGCTGGGACTTTCGCGGGCTGTATGGCAGGAGTTACGGATAAGCTAGGCCATGGTACCGCCGAGGGTACTTCCCGCCGCTCTACAGCTTTAACAATGAGAGGTCGCAAAGCAAGTGGAGGTCGCTGCTCAACCACCTTCCCCTTTCGATCGAGCACCACATCTTCGAGCTTGATGTGCTATTGAACGAGGGCGAAAAGCTCGACTATCGTGCGGGGATCCTTAATCACCAACGCATCGTGGAGCTTGCCCCCCTCAAGGAGGGCGCTCCTAAAAGTGCTCACCACCGTGCGGTCTTGGCCGGCCGCATCCTCCAGAGCGAGGTAGGCGCTCCGAAACCGCATGGCGAAGTACTGGAGTGTTTCACGGGTACCTATGGTGAGGGTGAACAGAGATTCAATCCTCTTCGGGAGCTGTCTGTTACAGCAATACTGTTCTAGGAATAGCCTAGAGAGAGTAGGAAAGTCTGGGATGGAGCCGGGGGGCAACTTATGGAAGCAGTTCAAAGCTGAACCAGCCAAACTGCTTGGAAATGCCCGACACAGAACATGGTCTTGATCCTGGAAAAACAATAGCTTCTGGTAAGCCAGGAGATGGTCGACGGGATCTTGCGATCCGTCGAACAATACAAACTTTGGCAGGGTCCAATGGTGAGGAAAACCCCCTTGGTGGACCTCGCTGGTAAAGGGCGAGCTCCCTCCATGGGCGGCGAGATCCTTCAACAAATCCACAGGCGTATTAGGTCACTGCCAGTACCCGGGGAGAGCTCCCATAGGCAGCTGCGCAGATCCTATGCAGTCATGCACGCTTCATCGTGGCAGGCTCGGCCCTATATCGCGGTGACATGCGTGGGCGCCTTCCTGGCGACCGTCATACCGTTATCCCGTGGGCTGCCTTAACGCATGGGGGGTCGATAAAAAGCCGTTGCCTCTCGAGCTTCCGTACGGGGCAATTCCTCCGCGGGCTCCCTCTCTCGTCGATGACGGGGGTTGCGGTCCCTCTCTTGGGATCTTGCCTCTAATTCGTCAGAGTCCGCGCTCCTGCTATGTCGGCGAGGAAGGGTCGCTCGCGAGGTCACCTTGTTGCTAGACCGCTGAGTCACTAGCCTTTGTAGTCGCTCGAGCGGGGTTGCCTGTACCCCACGTACAGCCGTTCCTTCGACCGGAGGTTCTTACTGGGAAGTCTACCGGGTGGGAACGGCCGTGGGTAGGCGTGATGCCGAGACCGAGAGTCGCCTAGGGTAAGCGATCCTCGCCGGTCCTGATCGCCAGCTCGCCGTTGGGACCTGACGTAGTCATGTCAATTCTTCCATCATCGCCCGCTGAGTGGCCAACATCTCCATAAGGAGTTGGTCGCTGAGCGGGAAGGGGGCTGAGGGATCTCAGCAGGAGGCTCGCTGCGCACAGATCCTGTGCGGGTCCTCATTCGCCTTCATCCCCTTGTGGCTGGAGCTATTTTAGGTATCTTAAAAAGGCTTTGCTTTCAGCCTTGTGGCCGTGGGTGTTCTCGCAGGAACCAGTCGAAAGATCCCACAGACGGTGCCAAATATTTGGGGATATTTTTCACTGGTCCGAGCGGTCTACCTGCAAGACAAAGAAGATGTAAGAACGGTTGGCTCCCTTAGGAGCGCAGACCCTCCGATGCTCAAGTCAGAACAGGTACCAACATGGAAGATCTGTAGTAGTGGGAAGTGGTAGGGATGAGGGTTTCGAACTTGTACTTTGGAGCCTGGGGGTGTACCTTTATAGACTTCTGTAGCCTACCAGGCTTCAACATGTGGCGGCACCTTCCCGCACCTTCTAGTCCCCATGTGCCGGCCCACATGGGCCTCTGATGGCTTTTGGCGTTTAGCCTGCCATGCAGTGAGGGAGGGGGTAAGTACCTGTCTTATCGCTGCCAGGTGGATCCTTTGGAATGTTCAAGTCTGGGAGGTCCCAGACCGACTTTGCCGACTTACATGGGTTGCAATGGTTTACGTAGCTTCATGGGGGCGATGACACCTGTCGATCTGGCGCCGCCTTTCTGTTGGCGACCTCCGGATGCTACGCTCCTTCTTCCTCTTGCCATCAGGCGTGCTTTGTTATACTCATATGAGCATCTTGAGCGAGCTGGGCGAGCTCCTGGGCGAGCTGGGGGTGAGCTCCTGTACGAGCTGGGCGAGCTCCTGGGCGAGCTGGGGGCGAACTCCTGTACGAGCTGGGGGCGAGCTCCTATGCGAGCTGGGGGCGAGCTCCTGTGCGAGCTGGGGCGACCTAATGGAAACACAGGTTTTGCTCGATTTGGTGAGCTCCTGGGCGAGCTCTCGTACGAGCTTGTTGCACTTGCCTCTTTAGCGAGACATCGAGGAAAATGCTGCTATATCCAAGGAACGCAGCTACCTGTTACTACAAGCGCCGGGCGGGCTTCCCGGAAGTGTTCTTTAAACTCCAATACCTGCTCAGGCGATCAAGCTACATGTCCAAAATTCGGGCTTAGCTCTGAAGTGGTAGAGTGAGCTGAGTGTGATCTCCTGGGCGAGCTGAGTGCGAGCTCCTGGGCGAGCTAAATATGAGCTCTTGGGCGAGCTGAGTGCGAGCTCTTGGGCGAGCTGAATGTGAGCTCCTGGGCGAGCATAATGTGAGCTCCTTGGTGAGCTATGGGCTGGGGTTGATTGGTGACATGAGCGGCAGAAACCATTTCTTTTATACTAGAGGGGCGAGCTGAGGGCGAGCTCCAGCTCCTGTGCGAGCTCCAACTATTGGAAGTGTGCCTGATATCAATGTCTGTTCTGACAGTGATGCTGTCACTTCAGCTACCCCCGTCAGGGGCGAAGAAGAAGAAGAAGAGGCAAGGCACTTATTGCAAGTGCGGAAGGTCTGAGTACTTAAAATCGGAGTGCAAGTGGAAAGGGGGAGCAAGACCGGATTGCTTAGGGCCATCTAAAGTCAAGGTTATACATCCATTGGTTATGCCTCGTCGGGGGATTTCGATAAGGGGAATGTTCTAATAGCTACCACTGATGTCATATCAGATCAAGACTGGATAATTGATAGCAGGGCCACACATCATATTTGTTCGTACAGGGTATGGTTCGATAAGTATACAAAATGCGATGGTGGCAAGTTTATACTGGCGACGGTTCTAAGGTGTCGATAAGGGGAGTCAGGGATATTCGACTTGAGATGTCTGACGGGCAAGTACGGACACTCAAGGATGTCCATCATATTCCGGGGTGGAGATATAATCTAGTCTCTCTTTCCAGGCTAGATTCCCTCTGGTGCATCTTCACCGGTCAAGGTGGAGTTGTGGAAGTTTGGAATGGAGCCTCTATAATCATGAAGGGGGGCCTTGGATGGAGGTCTATACAGATTAGTCGGGAGGGCGACGATACGTGCATGGTGTTCGGTGTGTTAGAATTGATAAGGTCTACAACTCGTAAAAACCTATAGTTTAGCTATGTATGGTTGATAGTATAGGATTGTATCTTGGTACGTACCTTAGTACGTGTTCTGATTACAGAACAAAGAGCCATGGCTACATGGTAATCCACTTGAGTGGAAGACTCAAGGGACTGGTCCTATGTAACCTAAATAAGTTTGCAGCTCTGATTAGGGTTGGTCGTCCTATGAAGATAAGCTATTGGGATGACAAAGCGTGGGTGTCTCCATCACGGTCATTACCAGGCACAGTGTCTGTGGCCGAACGAAACCAACACGATGCACAGATCGGTGAGCAAACACTGATGCACTAAACCATGTTTATGGTTAGGGTAAAATGGTCCAAAACCCTGAGAAACCATGTCTGATGGACTAACCAGTTGAGTGGTGCTTTGGTGCACCAATGTGTGAGGATCTAGATACAGTGATCCAAAACCATGGTGTACTGGGTTGCCTGGCTGGCGTTGCATCAGCGTGTCACTCCTGCAGGCCATCCATACCCCTGATGGGAGGTACGTTCCTTGGTCTGACCTACGTTGTATTAATCCCTGGCCAGGTGGTCATCAGTTGGACTGGTGACGGATCCGGTTACTCGTCAGAGTAATCGGAGGTACGATGTATATGGTCAACCTGGAAGGAACCAAGTCATATGAGCACTCGAGTCTGACAGTATTCTCCACCGCTCAAGTTGCATCATGGCACTAGATGGAGGGACATCGGGTTTACCATACAAAGCGAAGAGCAGGGGTGTGAGGAAGAACATAGTAAGTCCGAGGAAATTGGAGTGCAACCTGTGTCACACTCTGGGTGGCCACGCAGGTTAACTCGGACTCAGAGGATCGATGGTACACTCGGGTAGTGTGTCGATCGAGTCTAAGTTGGAAGCCATGAACCCTAGTCCCTGAAGGTTCCACCTTATCCACATTATGTACAGTCCTTGTACCATCTCCTCGAAACACAGAACACGGTTAGAGGAAGCGAGAAGGCCAAGCCCAAGCTCCATGAGTGCTTCATACTAGTACATGGTAGATGCGTAGCTACGTGTGTGCACTAAGGGGAAACCCTTGGTTAGTGCAGAGACGCATGTAGCAATTCCTTACCATAAGTGGACTTTGCCACATGGGTGCGATGCACCAGGACATGTTGCGAGTTGACTAGTTGACTTCACTAGGGGCACCCTATGGGAACCTCAGAGAATAGTGAAATCACTGGTGCACTTCACTTATGTGTGCCTTGCAAAGTCTCATACACGAGGATGGCCAACTAGTGACATAAGGGCGTTTTGGTTATACCATGCACCACTATGCACTAGGGGGGCCGGCCCTAAGTGTTGGGAGACTGGTCAAGGCTGGCCCCATTAGTTTCAAGAGGTTGTTGCTTCTAATGAAGGGGCCGGTCATAAGACACAGAAAATGGACTGGTTTTGACCGTTTTCAAAACCAAGGAAGAGATAGAGATAAAGGAGAGATATATAGGGAGAGGTTTGAATTGATTGAACCTTATCCGTACTAGCCTTATCTATAAGGATAGGGAGAGGGGGGTCGGCCATGGATGATGCCATGGGGAAACCCTAGCCGCCCCCTCTCCTCTCTTCTCCTCTCCTCTCTTGTCTCTCCCCCTCGTTTGCGTCATTGGATGGCGACTCGTCTTTCTCGCGTGGTGTTTCATAGAAGGTGAAGGCTCATCGGATAGAGGCACTCAGAGATCCATCGATGAGGTGCCGTGTATCGTGCGAGATCGGGTGAACTAGAAGGCATCTCCTGTAAACTTTTGCTGTCCAGAATTTGTATAGAAAATCAGTATTGTTTCTGTGATTTCGGGAGCTACAGAAGTCCAAACTAGATGAAACTTATTGTAAAAGTTGCATCTTGAAGTTGGCTACCTTCAGTCCAAATTTTAGCCCAATCAGAGTTCAGAGAAGAAATTTATGGCCATCATACCAAAGCTATATCAAGCAGATCCGAGTCCGTCTCCATCGACAAAGATGAAACTTGTCACGGTGAAAGAATCTGCACGTAGGTATGATCTCTAACATGTAGATCTAGTATAGATAGAAGATGCATGCATGATAGATTATTCTTTCATGTTAGATCGACGTTAGGGGTTCGCGTAGTTGCAATGCTAGATTCATACACGCACGTGTAGATCGTTTCGATGAAAATTGTGATATGTAATGCACCCCGCTCCCGGTCTTCAGACCTTCACTTTGCTTCCGCTGCGGGCCTCTACCATGGATTTATTTCCAATAATTGGTATCAAAGCACGCTAGTAGTGTGTGTTTCATGTTTTTTATAAAACCGTCATGTGCGTGTATGAATAGTATATGCCGCCATAGGGGTTCTACTAGTAGATCTTACATAATATATATTGCATATTCTATGGATTATTCTTGCAGGGTGCCGCTTCTAAATTAATTTGGATATGTGATTGCTTGCTACCGGGGGTCGGACCCCGTGTTAGCGAATATGTCTGGATGTGTTTTTCTTCTGTGTGTGGATAGGTTTTAGAGCAATAGTTGGGCAAGTGGTGGAGGTTGACCACCCTTGATTCCCAGGCTTTTTTTTAGGTTTGTTTTCCTTTTCTTTATAGGAAATTATGTACGAGCGAGCATTTGCTCGAAGCGTACTAGATCTTTTTCAGTTACAGATTAAAAAAGAGGATTTACCGTAGAGATCCACTACCGAAGAACGAGCGGAACCTTGGAGAACGATGGAGATCCGATGAAGCATACATGATGACAGCAAAGGGCGAAAGCATCAGGAGATCGTATACAGAGGCTTGCACCGAATCTAGGAACCTTGCGAAGAAGACAGAGAGCCTGCACTATACTAGTCAGGTTCAGGGGTCGGACCCTGAACTTGATTCAGTTGTGTGGTTGTTTCTTTCAATAGTTCTTTATATTTCTATAGAGAACCTCGATGCGATAATTTAATTATCTGTATTAGAGGGATGCCCTTTCCCCTCGGGTCCTAGCAACCTTATTAGGATAGGATTCCACTAATGACACCTATTATTTAATTTACCTTTGATGATAGCATAAATTCCTTATATTTGGTTATGCCACCATTTGGTCAATACCCGATTAGTCGGGTGTGTCTATTTGGCCAGCATCGAAACCTAGAATGAGTTGGAATTCAACTATGACATCAATTGTCAAATTTATAAGTGAGGCATCATGGTAGTGGAAGACCTTTCCTGTCAGTCTGACCTTAGGCTAGGCTTCAGGGCATTAGCGTAGTAGCCAGGTTTGCAGAGTATCGACGTTTTTGGGATATGTAATGTGACCCTCTAGTGGAGAAATCCACTTAAGGCAGTGACTATGATATTCCAAGATCGATTAATGCTAGGCGAAAGGCTTGAAACACTAGTGGGAGCACGATATGACTAGGGTCTAGTGTATAGGTTGTCATGACCTTAGTGTACACTCATACTTGTATAAAATAACCCTGAAATTTAATAAGGGATGCAAGAGAGGACTTTTAGAGATCCTCTAGTCTCCACGGCCAATCACTTCATGCTCGGGTGGGAGGGCATAACTCAACAAACCCCTCAGGTGAGAGCTGTGTTTTTCCATGCCAAGCAACTTAGTGATCTCCCTCGGGATATAGCGATTACGGTGCCAAGGGTTCAGGACTTTACTCACCCTTGTAGGGGCCGTTTGAACTTCAATTCCGTAATTGTCTAGGCTCGTGGGTAAGCATCCGAAGTACACGTGAGGTATTCATTGCGAAGATAATAGTGATCACGTGGTACTGGCCAAAAGATAACTATAATTCATCAAAGCCCTTAGTTAGTAGATTTGGATAGGGTCAATGGAAAGACCCGTGTAAGCGGAAGACCTGCACACTGCCCCCTCGGACAGGTGCAGCCGATTCCGAGATCTTACATACATGGTTAAATTAATCCATAGAGATGTCTTCGCTTGAGGGTAGCGCTGACATTTGGATATAATTAGCTTATTTTAAAAATCCATAAAATAAGTTTTCATGCATTCGTTTTCTTTCAACCATATAGTTCCCCTATCCGCTATCCCATAAGAGAACCAGTTATCGGGTCTCTAACTACGTAGAGCGGAAGCGCTATCTTTAGCTTATGCTTAGGGTAGTGAACGTACATTGGCTTGCAATCTAAATATTCCTGTACTAGACCTAACGGGTCTAAATGTCACTAGGGCACTAACTAGGGCATATGACGAATAGCGAGAGTCTGAGGAGATGTGCAAGTTCTGTGTCATAGCAGACTTGCGGATAACTCTTAGAAACGAGTCAGAGATATGCCGAGTCTTCTCTAATAAAGTTTTACTTACATAAGATATCTGGAAGACGAAGCCGGTAGACTCATCGCTTTTCCACCAAGATACTTGTCGGTACCGAGATGTATGAGGGTATGCTTGTTCAAGAACACATACTTGAGTTCTAGATCGAACTAGATGCCAAAGACATTATGCCAGATGACTAGGTGGTGGATGATATTTGTCTTGCATCCTTGTCTGGAATCTTCGAATGCGCTATCAGAGACTTTAGCTTTAACAAGTTAGAGATGATAAACGCAGAACTTCTAAGGAGATTTCCAAGAGATAAATGATGGGATCAAGATTAAAGGTAATGCCTTTAGTGCTTAACCTAGGTCTTCTTTAGAAGAACCTAAGGGAGTAATATATCAGAGATCGAAAACTATTCTAGTGCAGAAACTAGTGTGGACTCCTAAGTCTGGTAACGCCAAGGACGAAAGTGTTTCCGCTTTGGCGAGTATAGGGGATATTTGAATATTAATTATGGCCTCAGGGTGTTAGGAGTTGAGTCACTATCTAGTAGCAATTCTTATGCTTCTTAGAATATAGACTTCGGGTCTACAGAGATTCAAGGAAAGCAGAAGGCTACTTTATAGTGAAGTAATCCTAACATAGGTACTGATACCATAAGCCGCTGCAGAAGCTGTTAGATATGATTGTCTTAGTTTTTTCAAAATACAAATTTTGATCTTTAGAGATTTAGTTATGTTTCCTCCTTGGTAAATAAAGTTTTTAGTTTTACACAGCACCGTAGGTGTGTATCTTAAACTGAATAGATAGCTTCATTACTAGAGGAATAGATCAGAATAATCTTTTTGTATTTAATCTTAATTCGAAAATAGATTTCATGACAGCTGCAGCATCTAATTTAAATTCATCTAAATCCTTCAGAGAATCTATCATATTTGTGACCCCTCTGATTTAGATATTTTACCTCAGATAAATTCAGAGGTAATAGAAGGCCGAGTTTCTGTTCATAGATTCATCGGAGATCCTTCTAACCTATGAGTGTTATCTATAAGGTAGAATAACTAAAAGGGCTACTAAGGTATTGGTGTTAGTTATTTTTGACGTCTATGGTTCCAAGAGCGTCAAGATGATAGGAGTTTCTTTGATTTAATCGAAGAAACGAGAACCTATCGAATGGGCTTCATAGGATCCTGATGGAGCATGGGATTATCTCCCAGTTAAATGCTTTAAGGATGACACGTCAGAATGAAGTTTCCGAGAGAAGGAATCAGACTCTGTTTGACATGGTCCGTAGTATGATGAATATTGCCAAGTTTACTACCTACCCTTTGATGGGGTTGTACCTTAAAACAGTAGCTTATATCTGAAACTATCTCTCATCAAGATTATTGCCTCAGACCTATAAAGAGCTATGATCTAAGCGAAAGCTGACACTATAATGTCTCGAGATATAGGGTTGTCCTGCACTTATACAAAAGAACAAGAGGGATGAGATGGAGATGTAGTTCTAGGTATATCTATTTATATGTTACCCTAGGGAGGCATAAGGTGGACTATTCTGTGATCTTGAGGTTTGGAAGGTAATCGTTTCTACGAATACCATCTACCTAGACCAGGATTATATTATAGACCATAAGTTTACTGGTAAGGTAGTTCTGGGTGAACTACTGGGTACTGGTAGAGAGTGTGCATCTGAAAAACGTAGTGGGAGTAGATGATACAGAAACTAGTATACCAGGTACTGTAGAATCGATTCACTTTTGTACCACTACCACCTTGTCGTTGTGGGACCATCAGAGCTCCTGATAGATACTATGGAGAAACTTCGAGAGTTAATCCAGAGTTTCAAGAGGATGATCCCTAGAGCTACGAAGAAATAGTGGGAGCTTCCGATAGCTCTGACTGACAAAAGATCATGGAGGCAAGCTTGCATCAATGTCCCTTAGAACTGTCTCGACTCTTATTACACTGTCACCCTTTTGACGTGTAGGGGATGTATAAGAAGAGGAATTAGTTAAGACTTAAAAGACTAGATTGGTTACCAATAGAGAAGGGATTGACTATGTTGAAACCATCTCACTGGTAGCTTTGCCTAAGTCTATTTTGGATCCTCTTAATCCATCGCAGCCCATTATAGTTGGGAGATCTGGTTGATAGATGTCAAGATAGTTATTCCTTAATAGAAATTTGGAAAGGACATATGGATGATGCAGCCCCAGGCTTTATGTCAGTAGGTCAGGAATATATAGAATGCAAGTTGCAAAGGTCCATTTATGGACTGATGCAAGCATCCAAGTTGGAATATCTATTTTGATCAAGGGAATCCGCTCATACGGATTTGATCAGAATGAGGATACACCAAGTGTAATTAGTACTTTACGTTAACAATATCCTACTGATTGAAAATAACGTAAGAATATTGTTTACGGTAAAGGTATGTAGTCATCACAATTCTATATGAAAGACCCTAGTGAGGCGAGTTATGCTCTGGAAATCAAGGTAACTCAAGATAACCAGAGCAAGGTTCTCTTGCTGTCACAGGCTACGTATTAAGATAAGATTCTAGCCAGATTCGATTTACAAGGCTAGATATCTATTGCACAGCAGGATTCATGGGTCGGTTTCAGTCAAACCCGAGTTCAGATCACTAATCTAAAGTGAAGGGTATACTCAGAAGTCCTCATCCAGTAAGGATTGTGCGTTCTATAGAATCAATTTCAAGAATTGCTTTTATCTTGGGATTAGAAGTGGTAGCTGATAGAGTGTGAAACAAGAGTGCATTACAGACTCTACCACAGAGACTGAGTACGTTGTTGCGTACGAGGTAGTTTAATAAATAGTATGGCTCAAGAAGTTTTTGGAGAACTAGGGATGTATACTAGATGCTCAGTTATCTGTTATGACAACAGAAGAGCGGTAAGCATGGTCCAAAAAGCCAAGGCACCATCGTTAGGGGAAACCCATCAAGTACAAACTCCATTTGATCTGATAGTTATAGGAGAAAATACAAGTAGCGGTACTGGGGTGGAATTTACAGATAATGTTGCCAATTCCTGTAGGGAATTCCTGCAAAGGCTTTTGGGCAGTATGTAGAAGCTACAGAGCTCAACACCATTATTCCTCGTTAGACCTAGTAGGAGATTGTTAGAATTCGTGAGGTCTACAGCTCATAAAAACTTATAGCTTAGCTATGTATGGTTGATAGTATAGGATTGCATCTTGGTATGTACCTTAGTACGCGTTATGATTACAGAATAGAGAGCCATGGCTACATGGTAATCCACTTGAGTGGGAGACTCAAGGGACTGGTCCCATGTAACCTAAATAAGTTCGCAGGTCTGATTAGGGTCGGTCGCCCTATCAGGATAAGCTGTTGGGATGACAGAGTATGAGTGTCTCCACTACGGTCATTACTAGGCACAGTGTCTGTGGTCAAACGGAACCAACACGGTGCACAGATCGGTGAGCAGACATCGGTGCACTAAACCGTGTTTCTGCTTAGAGTAAAAAAGTCCTAAATCCTGAGGAACCACGTCTGATGGACTAACCAGTTGAGTGGTGCTTTGGCGCACCAATGTGTGAGGATCCGGATGCAGTGATCCAAAACCACGATGTACTGGGTTACCCGACTGGCGTTGCATCAGTGTGTCACTCTTGCAGGCCATCCATACCCCTAACGGGAGGTGCGTTCCTTGGTCTGACCTACATCGTATTAAACCTTGGCCAGGTGGTAATCAGTTGGACTGGTGATGGATCTGGTTGCTCGTCAGAGTAATCGGAGGTACGATGTATATGGTCAACCAGGAAGGAACCGAGTCATATGAGCACTCGAGTCTGACGGTATTCTCTATCGCTCGAGTTGTGTCATGGCACCAGATGGAGGGACAACGGGTTTACCATACTAAACAGAGAGCAGGGGTATGAGGGAGAACATAGTAAGTCTAGGGGAATTTGAGTACAGCCTGTGTCTCACTCTGGGTGGCCATGCAGGTTAACTCGGACTCAGAGGATCGATGGTACACTTGGGTAGTGTGTCGATCGAGTCTAAGTTGGAAGCCATGAACCCTGGTCCCTGAAGGTTTCACCTTATCCATATTATGTACAGTCCTTGTACTAGCTCCTCGAAACACAGAACGCAGTTAGAGGAAGCGAGAAGTCCAAGCCTACGCTCCGTGAGTGCTTCGCACTAGTACACAGTAGATGCGTAGCTATGTGTGTGTACTAATGGGAAACCCTAGATTAGTGCAGAGACGCATGTAACAATTCCTTATCATAAGTGGACTTTGCCACATGGGTGTGATGCACCAGGACATATTGCGAGTTGACTAGTTGACTTCACTAGGGGCACCCTATGGGAACATCAGAGAATAGTGAAATCACTGGTGCACTTCACTTATGTGTGCCTTGCAAAGTCTCGTACACGAGGAACGGCCAGCTAGTGTGACATAAGGGTGTTTTGGTCATACCATGTGCCACTATGCACTAGGGGGGCCGACCCTAAGTGTTGGAAGACTGGTCAAGGCTGGCCCCATTGGTTTCAAGAGGTTGTTGCCTCTAATAAAGGGGCTGGTCATGAGGCACAGAAAATGGGCTGGTTTTGACCGTTTTCAAAACCAAGGAAGAGATAGAGATAAACGAGAGATTTATAGGGAGAGTTTTGAATTGATTGAACCTTATCCGTACTAGCCTCATTCATAAGGATAGGCTGGCCCTATATAAGAGAAAAGGGGAGAAAGGGGTTGGCCATGGATGATGCCATGGGGAAACCCTAGCCGCCCCTTCTCCTCTCTTCTTCTCTCCTCTCTCGTCTCTCCCCCTCGCTTGCGCCATTGGATGGCGACTCGTCTTCCTCGCATGGTGTTTCGTAGAAGGAGAAGGCTCGTCCGATGGAGGCACTCAGAGATCCATCGACGAGGTGTCGTGCATCGTGCGAGATCGGGTGAACTAGAAGGCATCTTCCGTAAACTTTTGCTGTCCAGAATCTGCACAAAAAATCAGTATTGTTTTTACTATTCCGGGATCTATAGAAGTCCAAACGAGGTGAAACTTGTTGTAAAAGTTGTATCTCGAAGTTGGCTACCTTCAGTCCAAATTTTAGCCCAATCGGAGTTCGTAACAAAAAATTATGGCGGTTGCACCAAAGTTATATCAAGCGGATCCGAGCCCGTCTCCATCAACAAAGAAGAAACTTGTCGTAGTGAAAGAATCCGCATGCAGGTATGATCTCTAACATGTAGATCTAGCATAGATAGAACATGCATGCATGCTAGATTGTTCTTTCACGTTAGATCGACGTTAGAGGTTCGCGTAGTTGCAATGCTAGATTCATACACGCATGTGTAGATCGTTTCGATGAAAATTGTGATATGTAACGCACATTGCTCCCGGTTTTTGGACCTTCACTTTGCTTTCGTTGCGGGCCTCTACCATGGATTTATTTCCAACACGGTGAAGAACAAAGGTATGGGTAGAGCACGCTCAGGGACAAAGATGATCAAGAAATGGATTCCAGTAGCCAAGTCGAAAGACTTGGGTAATCACCAATATCAATGATTGGGCTCCCGGCTTGGGGGCAAAGATAGCGATGGCGATCAGGTGGTGGATTCACGAAAAAAAAAGAAGGGTTCGTGTTCAAGGAGATGCTCGCGTCTTGTTATGAAGACAATGTGAAGATTGTGTTGAATATGTAGCTCCAAACAAGCTGCATACAACTCCAAGTTTCGTGCGTAAAGAAACGGTGAAAGAAGGAGCACTGCGGCAAAGAAAGGCTCAGCCAGCCACAGTCGTGTGCACGACTAGCATCAACATTTTTCTCGGGTGAGAAATCGAAGATGAGTCATGTGCACGACTTTACCAGGTCGTGCATATGACTGTAAACGGTAGCACGCAGGTGCAACTGGTTGGGCAGCGTTTTCTCGTGTAGGGGCTTCCTACAAGTTGTACACGAATGTATGCATATAAAAGGCATGACCTAGGACGAACCTAGGGCATAAAGGAGAAGAAGAAAGGCCATTAGAGAGGGTATTCATCATCAAGGAAGAGGGAGATCGACCCACGGAAGCTTGCGGGCATCGGTGATGGTTTTCTTTTGTTTCTCCGGGGTGAGAGGGTGCGATCTCTATTAGGAGGGCTTCTCTTTGTGGGTATTGTGCGGAATTGTAAGAGGAATAGTCTTGTACTCGGTTATTCCCACAATAGTGAATCCAGAGATCGTTGTTGCCGCATATCTTGTGTGATTTCTCTGAGTTTTGTGTTTTATTTTTCTATTTTGTTCTTCTTGGCGGTGGTGAGCCATTGTATTCTCCGTGGAAGTTCTCTCGCTCGTTGGTGGACTCTCGCTCCTTCCACTGCGTGAGGGCCTCGGATCTGAACAAAGTTGACGTAGGATGGGAAGACCTTGTTAAGTATGGAGGAGATCTGGTTGTGGGTGAAGCGGACGCTGGGGTTGACGGCAGCGACGAGCGCAGGTGATAGCTCCGACGGTGATGGAGAAAAAGGAGAGGGGAAGAAGGAGATTCGATTTTTTGGAAAGAAAACAGGATATGCCTAGAAGTTTTGAGGTATATATAAAATTGCCCTTTATTTGTCCTTGGTAGGAGAGTTTAAAATCTTCTTTGTTTATATTATCCACTGGTGGTGAGAGTTTATTTTTGACCCAAGTCAGAACTAGACCCATTAGGGATGGACACCCGGCCTTCCTTTGAGGCTTGGAAGAAGCAGCTGAGACTTTCAACCACCCTTTCACCTCTAATTCGAACCGTTCCTAGCTTACCTTGTCGGAGATTCAACGAGCGAGAAATGTTTAGTTCGGCTTAAATTACCTACTGACAGAGAGGACATAAGGGAAAAAGCTCCACCAATGACTGACTTTCTTGTATCCAATTCCCTATTTCCACGTATTTCATTCAGGGGCCTGGTCACGAAGTACTGAAGGGGAGAGAGGAGCATCTATAGCCTGCCTGTGCTCGTTTATACTATATTTGTTGAAATAATGCGCAACTCCATGAGAGCTTCCCCTCTTCTATTCCTACCCCCCCTTTTTTTCAGGCTTGAAAGTCTAACCTTCTATCAATGAATTCGATTGTGTTTCTACCTAGTCACTCATTTATTGATTGCCAAAAATAAATATAGATATTGTTTTTTCTAATAGCAATATTTAATTGTACAATAGACATAATCGATGATGGATCGTATACCAACAACAACAAACAAAGGGCTTAAACGAAACAACTGTCTATGCCGAGGCAGCGGCTGCATCTGAATCGGTCAAAATAGCTTGCTCATTTTTAGGTAAATAACTCTACTGTTGGGTGGGGATAAAAGGATAAAAAATACAATAAGCTTGCATATTATTCCTGAATTAACTCACCTTTCCACTATTCGAAAGGTTTTTACTATTGCTATTATCCGCCTTGCGTTTTGTGTGTCAGGTTTGTTGAGAAAGGGCTCGGTGAATCATATGGCCAAGCATGTGTTAGCACTCGTTACCCAGGGACGAAATTGGATTTTGTGGCGGATGGAGAAAGAATTGAATCTTCCGAACATCCCATCACACCTGATCTACATTCGAATCTCGCTATAATGATCCGGATTATATATTTCAACTCAGAAGGGTTCCCTGTCTTGGACCCCGCGGAGCAGAGGCGTTGCTGATGGAGCTTTGTAGGTCTTGACAGCATTGCAGCAATGACGGGTTGCTAGTTTTGAGTGTAATTTTCTCCTATGTATTTGTGAATCATAGTTGGATTTTCAATTGAAAGTGAATGCATCAGCAGTCGGTTCCGATTACTAACTTGTGTCTTCAATCTTTTCTTGCTATAGAGAAAAGTAATAGAAACAGAGAACCTGGGATACTGATGATCCTACAGAGTCTGCTCCTTAATATGAATGAAAGAAGGCTCTCCATAATATAACTAACTCAATCATTAAGGATTCAACTCAACTCAAATCGAATCAAATCAATAAGGATTCATAAATCAGTTGTTACTCTACTCAAATCAATAAGGATTCATAAAGAGCTGTTACTCGTCTCATCATTCTCATCTTTCAGTTCATATTCTCCAGTGCTAGCCAGAAAAAGAGGGATGGTAGCGAAGAAAGTAGTGCATAAATAGGTGATAGAAACGAGCTTAAGAGCCTCGTTGTGATCTAAGCTTTTCCATCCTTCAAATAAGGCAGGAGGAGTTCTGATGAGATCGGGAAGTCTGGAGAGGCGGAAGAGCCATCAATCTTTATTGACTGGTTTGTTCGGTCTCGGGATAGACACCCGAGGCATTGGTGAGAATGTTCAGGAGGATGATAGAATCAAAAATTTCTTCCTCTGAGATGGAGATAGTTGGTATCATGAGTTCAAAGTTCACCATAACAATTCAATAATGGCCATTACTCCATGTAGAAGTTCCACGTCACCCCTTCGTCTCAGTCTATGACAACGAATCCCTATCTATACCCATTAGAGGCAACAATCTATCGGAAGAAAGAGTTTAAACATTTCCTTGAGAACCATTATCCGAGGGATGACTGGACTTGCTAGGGATGGAAACCCAGCCTTCTTTTGAGGCTCGGAAGAAGTAGTTGAGACTTCCAACCACCACCCCTTCACCTCTAATTCGAACCACTCCTAGCTTACCGCCGGAGATTCGAGGAGCGAGAAATGCTTAGTTCGGCTTAAATTACCTATTGACCGAGAGGACAGAAGGGAAATGCTCCACCAATGATTGACTTCCTTGTATCCAGCTCCCTATTTCCACGTATTTCACTCAAGGGCTCGGTCATGAAGTACCGAAGGGGAGAGAGGAGCATCTATAGCCTGTGCTCCTTTATACTATATTTTTTGTAATAATGCGCAACTCCTTGAGAGCCCCTCTTCTATTTCTATTTGTCTGTGAACTACACCCCCTTTTTTTTCATGCTTGAAAGTCTAACTTCTATCAATGATGAATTCAACCTGGTCACTCATTTATCGATTGCCAAAAATAAATCGAGATATTGTTTTTCTAATAGTAATATTTAATTGTACAATCGATAGACGTTACATAATAGACGATAAATCTTATCCAAACAACAACAACAAACAAGGGCTTAAATGAAATAACTATGCCGGGTGGCTGCTACATCTGAATCGGTCAAAATAGCTTGCTCATTTTTAGGTAAATAGCTCTGCTACTACTGTAGGTTTGTTGACTAGGAATCATATGAGATTCAAGGTGACCTAAACTGGATTCAGTGGGGGATGGGACTATAATTGAATCTTCCGGATTATATATTTCAACTCCGAAAGGGGATGTCTTGGAGCAATGACGTTGTGAGTGAAATTTTCTTCTCCCTACTTGTTTTCATAGTTGAATTTTCTTCTTGCTAGTTGTTTCCATAGTTGAATTTTCAACAAAACTGTGTTTTGTTGCCAACTTGACCCACAGTATGTGCCAATTCATCAACGAACGGTTGTGATCATGGCGAGAGCAATGGATGGATGGTCAAGCTGTTCCAACACTTTGGTCCAAAACACAACCTGCTGGAATTCTCTAAAAAAAAAAAAAAAAAGTGGTTCACGGGCACAGCGGCCAATCACGACCGACGCGGTCGCAGCAGAGTTGGCCGATCGCAACCGATACGTATGCATAAATGTCGGCTAATTCTAACTGACAAATGCCAGAAATGTCGGCCACGTCTAACTGAAAATAGCATATCAGTATCGGTCATTACTAACCGAAAGTATAATATCAATGTCGGTCAATTATAACCGATATTCATAAAAAATGTCGGTTACATTTAGCCGATATTCATGCATTAATATCGGCTAAGTCCAACCGACAAATGCCAGCATTGCCGGCTAAGTCTAACTGAAAATAGCATATTGTATCGGTCACTACTAACCGAAAATATCTTATCAGTGTCGGTCAGTTATAACCGATTTACTATGTCATTATCGGCTAAATTCAGCCGATATTTATAGAAAATGTCGGTTATATTTAGCTGACATTCATGAATCCGTGTCGGTTAGAAATGGCCAACACTACTGCGTCCGTATCGGTTGCATTTGGCCGACATTGATTTCCCTTTTCAGTTGGGCATGGCCGACATTGCTTTGCGACATGGCCGACAGTGCTGCGTTCGTGTCGATTTGGTTCGGCAGCCCGTGTGTCGTGCTCAACCGTTGGAGCACTGGTGACGGACCAAAGTGATAATAACGGCCTTTGACAAAGTACGACCATTGCAGCACTTTGTTAAACGGACCAAGTGTTGGTTCCAAACACAAACTCAACCGATCTAGCTCTCGACTAGTTTGCCAACTTCTGAGCCAACCCCGGAATTTAACTACATAAGAAAATTACACTCATCGTCATTGCTGCAATTCTATCGAGACCTACACTCCATCAGCAATGCCTCTGCTCGTGAATATATAATCCGGATTGTTATAACGAGATCAGTTGTTATGTGATGTTCGGAAGATTCAATTCTTTCTCCATCCGCCACAGAATCCAGTTTCGCCCCGCTTGACACCATCACTCTCCACAATCTCCATCCCCTACGCCGCGCAGTGGTCAAGATTGCTACAAGTGTTGAGGATGTTGGCTTAAAACAAGCTCTCAACATGTCCAATATTTGTGCGCGAATGATGGCGGAAGATGGAGCAGCTACGGAGTAAAGACGGAGCGGAAAAATGACGAAAACAGGGCCTGGTGCCCTGGGGCCAGTCTGGGCGCCAACTCGAGGCGGCCCGGGCCCGTGCACAGAAAACTGGTGCCCAGGGCGCCAGGCACTGGATAGGCATGCGTAGGACGCGGTTTTGGTTGCATTTTCTTCAAAATTTTTCTTTCTCATTTATTTCCATTCTTAGTGTATATGGGAAAAAGAAAATTTGATGTTCAGCCAAAATATTTGCCATACTTCTTTTACATACTGACGTAGCAGCACTTGATCACAATCGTCCCTTGCACCCTGCGTCGACACGTGAAACGCACCCAGCCCCAACCCGGAGTCAAAAGGGAAGGTTTTCCTTGGGTGCCATGTCAGTATGGCAAAAAGATCTGAAAAAATATTTAGCTAAATAGCATTGCTCTCGTAAAAAGTAATGCTTTTGGAAATTAGCTATTCTACCAACCCACTTTGCCAACGTTTCTTTGCCGATCTAACTTCCCACCTAACCACAACAGTATGCAGGGCTGGCTCGATACAAGTTGAGGCCTAAGGCAAAAACTCTGAACGGATTTTAATTATGGGTCTTAGATTTTTAGTTTTTATGTTGTCTTAGTCTATTTAAGTATCCGTTTGGATATGTTTTCAACCCCCAGTTTTTCATTTCTGGCAATGTTGGAATCAGATTCTTACAAAAGTTTGTTTGGAAACAGTGCCAAAAATTGGTTCCTGTAGATGCTAGAATCAATTTTATATAGAAAAATCAAATTTCAGCTAGCATAAGCATCTGAGAGTAGCTTTGAACTTCTGTAAGAATTCATTTCTGCAAGAATCTGGTCGTTGACCTTAGGCTATTTTAAAAGAGTTTGGCCTTGGGAACCTTATTTTCACATGGGCCTTGGACGACCGGCTTAATGAATGTGGTTGAGCCGGCCCTACAGTTGTGTTTGCTAATGGGGCTTACAAATGGGGCTTATAAATGATCCCAGCCATCCGTTTAAATCGGATGGATGGCTGGGATAAAGTGAGATCTCTCTTTCTCTCTCTCTCTCTCTCTCTCTCTCTCTCTCTCTCTCTCTCTCTCCATTGATCATCACCAGCCCGACCCCCCTCCCGTCTAGCTCCAGCGACCCGACCCCCCCTCCCGTTCGGCTCCGGCGACCCCCCCTCCCGTTCAGCTCCGGCGACCCGACCCCCTCTCCCGTCCGGCAACCCCGACCCCCCCGGCCTTCCCTCTTGGAACACAACCCCCTCCCCTCCGGCTCCAGCGCTGAGCTCCGGAAGCCCTCCGACCTTCGACCCCGACCCCGACAACTCCAGATCCGGCAGCCCCTAACCTCTCCGGCCTCCAGATCCAGATCCGACAGCCTCCGACTCCGACCCCGATCCAGATCCGGCAGCCCCCGACCCCTCTGGCCTCCAGATCCGGCAGCCCCATTCCCCTCTGGCGATTGGTGCCGGATTTGGAGGGGAAGGGCGGTCGGGGCTGTGGACTGCCGGTGTCGCCGGAAGGGGAGAGGGTCGGGGCTGCGCCGGTCGGGACTGACGGTGTCGCCGGAGCCGGAGCCGTTGGGATCGTGTCTGCCGGACGGGAGGGGGCGGTCGGTGCCGGAGCCGGAGCCGTCGGGGTCGGGGTCGGAGGGCTGCCGGAGCCGGAGCCGGAGCCGGAGGGAAGGGGTCGGGACTGGTTTAGTTGATGGAAAGAGAGAGAGTGATAGAGAGATGGATGGTTTAATCCCAACCATCCATCAAAATCGATGGATGGCTGGGATCATTTGTAAGCCCCATTAGTAAAAGGCCATTAGTAAGAGTATCCCTCCCCTATATATATATATATATATATATATATATATATATATATATATATATATATATATATATATATATATATATATATATATATATATATATATATATATATATATATATATATATATATATATATATATATATATATATATATATATATATATATATATACACACACAGAGAGAGAGAGAGAGAGAAAGAGAGAGAGAGAGAGGGCTGCTACAGTGAGTTGTGGGCTGCCAAGGGGGAAAGTGAACTGCGGGTATTTTGACCCCCCAAGAAGTTATGGAATTTGATGAAATTTGGTGAGGTTGTTGCCTAGGATAAGATTATCATCCTCACCAATTTTCATCAAATTCCAAAACTTTTAGGGGGGTCAAATGGTCGAAGCAATTTTAACGATGACTACGGACGACAGAAATTGCTTTGACCATTTGACCCCCCTAGAAGTTTTAGAATTTGATAAAAATTGGTGAGGATGATCATCTTACCCTAGGAAACAACCTCACCAAATTTCATCAAATTCCATAACTTCTTGGAGGGTCAAAATACCCGCAGCTCACTTTCCCCCCCGGTAGCCCACAGCTCACTGTAATAGCCCTCTCTCTCTCTCTCTCTCTCTCTCTCTCTCTCTATATATATATATATATATATATATATATATATATATATATATATATATATATATATATATATATATATATATATATATGGAACACGGTCCTCCCGACCACCCAACACGCTAGTCCTCCCTTTAATTTGGGTGCCAAATGACACTTTTTAACCTGGGTTAGGGGTTGTTCAAGGTGGGTACATCCCTCCTAACAATTAACCATAGCAAGGGCTATTTGCACGCTACAGTTTACTGTTAAATTTGTCGACCGTTGATCGGGTTGTTTTAAGGGTTTTTTTTAGAATTGTTTTTTAAAATCTTGATCTAAGTAGAGTGGATTGATCATCCATAAAAAAAATATGGTTAAAAATTATCATGTGGCACCCAAATTGAAGGAAGGACTAGCGTGTTGGGTGGTCGGGAGGATAGTGTTCGCTATTCCCATATATATATATATATATATATATATATATATATATATATATATATATATATATATATATATATATATATATATATATATATATATATATATATATATATATATATATATATATATATATATATATATATATATATATATATATATATATATATATATATATATATATATATATATATATCAGGCTAACTCCCCCTGTCACATCCGGTCCTCTACTGCGTATGGGTAGTCTGCAGAATTAAATAAATGGGACAATATTGGTGTTAGGATATGCATATGTCTAGATTCAATATATATTTGGTGAATAAATGGCCATTACATCTTGCTTAATATAGTTCACTTGTACTTCTATATATTGAAGGAAAGAGGGCTAATTTTTTTTTTGGGAGAAGAGATGATTTCTCATTATGATCTATTGCCTTCGATACATAGAAGTACAAGAGGGTTCTATTAGAGGATATAATGGCCAATTATACCCCAAATATACATTAAATATGGACATATACATCTATATAACATAGCACGACAGTCAACATGCTGAGTAGACAAAACACAACCTGACTAAACAAAATGAACAAGCTGACTAGACAAAAATGCTTCAACGCTCTCTCTTCCCCCGATCTCTCTCTCTCTCTCTCTCTCCGTCTCTATCTCTCTTCCCCCGAACTCTCTCTCGATGTATCTCACTCTCTTCCCTCGGTCTCTCTCTCGATTTATCTCTTCGTCTCTCTCTCTTCCCCACGATCTCTCTCTTTATCTCTCACTCTCTTCCCCCGATCTCTATATCTCTCTCTCCTGTCTCTCTCTCTTCCCTAGATCTCTCTCTCTTCCCCACAATCTCTTTCTCTTCGTTTCTCTCTTCCCCCGATCTTTCTCTCTCTCTTCGTTTCTCTCTCTCTTCCCCTGATCTCTCTCTCCGTCTCTTTCTCTTCCCCTGATATCTCTCTCTTTATCTTCGTCACTCTCTCTCTCCTCGATCTCTCTCTCTCTCCATTCTCTCGTCCCCCGATCTCTCTCTCTTTCTCTCCGTCTCTCTCTTTGTCTTTCTCTCTCTCTCTCTCTCTATTCTCTCTTCCCCCGATCTCTCTCTATGTCTCTCTCTTAGTCTCTATCTCTCTCTTCCCCATGATCTCTCTCTCTCTCGGGGTGGTAGGGTGGGGAGGGGGGTTGGTCACGCAGAAGGCGTTCACTTCGTGCCAATTAGCATAGGAATTCACTAGCATCTTAACAACCAAAATAGACAAATGGAGATAACAATATAACAATATATGAACTCAGTACTCATATAAACCTTACCCTTTTTTCTTGGTACAACCAGAAACCTAACCTTGATACCATGTTAGGTTACCATCTCACCCAAATGCTAAAGTTCTTAGAGATTTAGCCAACAATGTATAACAAGCTAGCATAGCAAGCTAGCATCTCATTATGGGTGAAGTCCCGTCCTTTGTGACATTCTATCAGCAAGATTTACCATGTTGATGTTGTGTGTAGTTGTGCATACATTGTATAGGATGTATATAGTCCCACATCGGATACTCAGGAGAGCTGTCTCCTCTTGTACTTGTATAATATACATGGGCATAGACCCCAATGGACACCAATCAGTTTGGCTCTCCAATTTTGTGTCTAAAATGATATTAGAGCCCTCTGGTCTATTCCTTAGGGTGTGTCCATGTTCACCTGCTCCTCGCCTCAGGGACTTACCCTTTTGGTACTCTATGTTGATGACATGATCACCGGCATTGATAGTGCCATTATTGCTTCACTCCAGTACTATCTTCAAAGTCAATTCGAGATGAAGGATTTAGGTCATTTTTGCTATTTTCTTGATCTTTAGAATGTCTGCTCAGCCAATAGGATTCAGCTTTGCCAGTAAAAATACACTTCAGAGATACTTGCAGAGGCTGCTCTTACTAATACTCGCTCTGTCGACACTCATTTCAAGCAGAATCTGCACCTTTCTGCTACTGATGGTGAACCACTACATGATGCATCTAGATACTATCGACTCATCAGAATGCTTGTCTACATTGATCACCATCACCAAGTCTGACATAGCTTGTGTTGTTGGAATCGTCAGTCAGTTTGTTGAGACAGTTGTTCCTCACATTATGCAGTCGTTCTCTTGATTCTTCGCTATCTACGTGGCACGATGACTTGGTTCCTAGTTATGTCTTCCATTTCTTCCCTAATGTCGTGTTCCTACTCCGACGAGGATTATGGGAGTATATTGACACTTATCACTCCACGACTAGTTTCTGCTTGTTTCTGGGTGATTCATAATTTCTAGATCCACCACTGAAGTTGAGTATCATGTAATGGTGACCACTATTGTAGATATCATATCGATGCGATATTTACTTGGTGATTTAGGTGTTGTTCTCTCCACACCGATCTTGTTACACTGCAACAACAAAAGCGCCATTTAGATTGCCAGCAATCCAATCTTCCATGAACGCACAAAGCATAGAAACTAGTTGCCACTATACCCACCATGAATATATTGCTCGCACGATCTCCCTACCTTTCATCTCAAGAACAAATTGCAGACTTTCCTACAAAAAGCTCTTTATATTGCTTCTTTTCAGTACTTGTTCGTAAACTCTCGGTGTTCGGTTCACCTTGAGTTTGAGGGGTAATGCTACTTGTAGTGGTACATGCATTGTATAAGATGTTTAGTGCCATATCAAATACTCAGAAGAACTGTATCCTCTTATACTTGTATCTATATAACATGCTACTCAGATAATCTCATTGGCACCAAGCAATATCCCCACCACCTAATTGATCCCGCTATTCCTACCGCACGACCCCACCCGCACCTTCACCGCGATCTCCCCCCCAGTTCATTTCTCCCGATCGTAACCCCCCCCCCCCCCCGTTCGTCTCTCTCTCTCTCTCTCTCTCTCTCTCTCTCTCTCTCCCTCTCTCTCTCTCTCTCTCTATCTTTCTATCTCTCTCTCTCTCTCTCATAACTGATCCTGCTATTCCTACCGCACACCCTCACCCCCCCGTGTTCGTTTCTCTCTCTCTCTCTATCTCTCTTCCCCACTCTCTCCCCCTCTCTCTCTCTTCCCCCGATCTCTCTCTTCCCCATGATTTTGGCATGATTTACTCCGTCTCTTTTGCTCGCGATCGAAGAGGAGGAAGATCGTGTCCCCCCTTCTCTCTCTCTCTCTCTCTCTCTCTCTCTATCTATCTATCTCTCTCTCTCTCTCTCAGAAGAGGAAGATGTCCAGCCATGTAAAATTTCCCCTCCGATCTCCGACCCTGTAAATCCTCCCCTCTAGTAAGCGACAATGCACGATTTATCTTTTTTTGGATCTCCTGATCTTTGATCTGAAGAACGATGTAAAGATATTTTTTTGTAACCACCTTTGATTATTATAATCTTTGATCGGCCGATGTAAACTTTTTGGGTTTTTTTTTTCCATTCTATGTATGTCAGTATTGATGAGTCCATTAGACCATATGCATCGGCGGAATCCATCTCCAGTAATCAGGTTCGTTTTTTTTTTTTCTTTTTTTGGATCTCACTAACTCTAATCGGTAGATAGGTGTAAAAATATGGTTTTTTATCTTTTTTTGGATCTCTTGATCTTTGATATGAAGAACAATGTAAAGATTTTTGTTTTTTCTGTAACCACCTTTGATTCTCATAATGTTTGATCAGCCGATGTAAACTTTTTGGGTTTTTTTCCACATTCTATGTATAAGCATATTACTTCTAAACTACAAGTCCATGGTTGCTCATGAACATTGCTTCTGACATATGGGTCCATGACCATTGCTTCTTTATTGATTCCCAGATGTTGGGTTTGTAATGTTGTTTGCTTGAGCTGTCAAAACATAATTAACCACTAACGATTTGTATATTACTTACTAATATACTCTATTCTTAGGAAATAAGAAGTTTGAGTGATTGTTGATTTGAACTATTACTTCTTTAACAAATCTATCAGATTTATAGGCGGCAGATGAAATTTGGGCAATTTTGCGAGGTGATGTGTGGTTGAAAGGTAGTTCTCACTAAGATGAATTTTCTATATAAAAGGTTCAATAAGGTCTGCGATAATTGGGATGCATGATGTATAGCTAATGACAATGACACCACAAAAGAATGTTTTTTTATTTTTAGGTATTCTATACATTTGGCTCATATATGTAGCTTAATATAGCTGCATGAATAGTTTTGAACCACTTTTAAGGTATGTTATACATATTTTATCCCTCATAAACATGGAATACCAATATGGAGAGAAAGGAAGAATATTTAGGGAGACAGATAGCATGTGCCCATCCCAACCGCCGCCGACGAAAGTGACATCTCCGTCAAATGTTGGTGCCGCCGAGATACTTTGGCCGCCCCAGTCGAATGTGGGCTTCGTCGAATGAATGCTGCCGCCAAAGACGACCGTCCGAGTGCCGACAGGCACGGCCATGCACTAGTATATACACGGGCATAGACGGATAGACTCCAATGAAGCACTGTACTATGATTGCTATGAAGTGTGATTTGTACTTTGATCTTCGACTTGGGATTTTATGGTGTGATTTTACAAAGTTATCTGCTTCCTGTTATCTAGATATCTCCTTCCAAAATTATTGGTTGCTCAAATCATAATAAAAACACATAAGATATCCTCGAGTTAGCTATTTTGTTTGCATTTCTTCAAATTTTTACAGATATCCAAGCAATACTCCTACTGATCTTTTTGCCACATGTTATTACCTGAGGACGCCATGTGTATGTCTATTTTTATGCACCCATGGTGACTAAGGTCCAACCATGCATAAGGTGGCCCCTTCGTCATCCCTAAATGATGTATATATCAAATATTATTCGTGATCCTTCCATAAAACCAATTTTTAAAAAAATCTTAGATGGTATAGTTTTGAACGCTACAATTGATTAAACCATTGTGTTTTTATTAGGTGGTGTTATTGGATCCAATGGGCTCAACATTCCAAAAAACATTTCCAATAAGATGAGTAGCTGCACTCATAAAATGATGGGTACATTACACTTTACCCCCTGATGTTTAGCTAAAAAACACTTAACCCCCCTATACTTTATTTTGTTCCAAATCGTTCCTTAAAGTTTGAAATGTAAGCACAATACCCCCTTTTGTCAACTACTTGATTTCCTCATTTGGTAGATTTTTTTCTGAACAAAACTGAATTGAATTGAAATGAAGGGGGGCAACATGTAGTTTTTTTTAAGTAGTAGGGGGGGGGGGGGGGGGGGGGGGTTAAGTGTTTTTGAGATAAACTTCAGCAGGGCAAAGTGTAATTTACCCTAAAATGAAGCTTGATTTAGGTATCATATGGCATAATTAATTACTAAATTACATTCAGAGGTGGCATAAACCCTTCATAGATCATTAAATATTGTACATGTGGATTCTAACAGAGTCCATTCAATTCAAATTATGTATTTTTTTTGTTTATGATCCATGAATTACTATTGTTACCCCCTCAGGGCTGTAAATGGGCTTGTGCAAGGCTAATCTTAGTTAATTTGTAAGTCCGGAAGGGGGTATCGACAATCCATTTGGTGATGGTTCTGAAATATTATTGTAAATTCACCCGGGCGACTCGGTTCGGGCTAAATTAGGGGGCTGTAGGGTTGCCCCTAGTGATAGAGTTGGGTTGCCCACTGAAGTCAGGTGGCATATATAGCATCTATTTATAACATAGTTGTTTTGTCATCATTTAATGGACTAGGCCCTATAGTCTTGGTCTTACATGGTGTGTTTAAACTGGTAGGGGTCTAGGCCGAACCCCCCCCCCCCCCCCCCCCCCTCATACACTGAGAGGGATTTCTCAAAAAAAAAAAAACATGATGTGTTTAAATTTGTGGGTTTAATGACTAGGGCAAAACATTATTGGGCTTCAGCCCAATGGTACAATGGGCTTCGGTTTATTTAATATAAGATAGACATTGGTCCATTGGGAATAAAATGGTCTTTGGCTATGGTCATTAGTGCACAGTAAATGATTTGAGCCTTTTTAGCCCAAATTAAATAAGGCTCTTTTTGGCCCAATATTTTCGTGGTGGTGGTGGGGGGGTGAGGGAGGCTTACCGACAACCCGAGGTGGCCGGCAACAGTGTGTGGTAGTCCGGCGGCGCAACAGACAGTGGCCGGAGGTGGTCTGGTGGGTGGCACTTCGGCAAGGTCGGCGGCAATGGCCACCAACAGACAGTGGTTTTCGGCGACAATTGGCCGGCGACGATGAGCGACACTAGCGGTGGTTCGAAATGTCGAAGTTTGGCTAAGTTTCGGCGAAGATGGAGCGCGCAAGGAGCACTCGGAGCATACCCTGAGCACGCTCGTCGGCTGACTGGCGCCCTGGGCGCCAGGTGTGTGGTGCCCGGTCCCTTGAGGGTGCCACCCCTCGAGTTGGCGCCCGGGGCGCACAGTGGGCGACACCCTGGGCACCAATCTTCAGGTTAGTGGCACCCTGGGTGCCAGTCTGGGCGCCCGTTTTTCGACGTTTTTTTTTTGTCGGTGGCCAAGGTTGGTGCCCTGGGGCGCCCACTGGGTGCCAGGCACGATTCATGCCCAGGTTGGACACGCGGATACAAGGTTTTGTGGGACTTTAAATAGGGTTTTGCCCTAGTTTGTTGAAGAGGTTGTCATTATGTTTTGACGACACGATTTAGGGTCTTCTTCGAGCTTCTCGCTTGTGTTTGAGAGACGAGGACGATCGAGATCTTGAGAGGAGATTGATCTCCTTGAGATCCGGTGGAGCGTGGAAGAAGAAGGGGGTTTGTAAATTCCAAGATCTAATTCCATTGCTCGAAGGGTGGTGACCGACACCTGCAGAGGTAGGGATTTCCAAACTGCGTGAACAAATTCTTTTATATCGTGTGATTGTTTATTTTCTTTATTTTATCTGTGAATTGTTCGTCCTTGGTGGATTTGATCTTTCTTTTTGGATCATTAGAGATTTGAAAACCCTAGATCACTTCCACGAGCATTAGGTGGCAGATCAAGACCTCGTCTGAGGTGTTCCACGCCAACAACTGGTATCAGAGCTCTGGGTCTTGGAGGATTTTGCGTCTGATCTGTCAAAGATGGCCGAAGAGAAGACTACCATGGGTAGCATGAAGATTGATCTCAAGCCATTCGACGGGAAGACCAATTTCACGCTATGATAGAGGAAGATGAGGAATATCTTGATACAGCAAGATCTCCTCATGTGCATCATGGGCAAAGAGCATGCACCGAAGGAGATGATGGTTGAAGCATGGGTGAAAGCTGATTAGAAGGCGATGAGTTCCATAGAGCTTCATCTTTCGAATGAAATCATGTACAGTTTCATGGAGACAACATCAGGAAAAGGTACGTGGGATAAGTTGTAGTCACTGTACATGGGAAAATCCCTCTCGAATAGATTGTTTTTGAAGGATGAGCTATACGATCTGCGTATGGATGAAGACGGGGATCTGATGAAGCACCTGAACCAGTTTAACTGGTGTATTTCAGATCTTCTACGGGTGGAGGTGAAGTATGAGGAAGATGACAAGGCACTGCTCTTGCTACGGTCTCTTCCGCCGTCCTACAAGCACTTCAGAACCACCCTGATGTTCGGCAAGGAAACTCTCAAGTTTGAGGAGGTCGTCCATGCGATCATCTCCCATGCAAAGCTGTGCAAGAATATGGGAGAAGATGTGAAGGGTGTGCAACTCATGGTGAAGAGTTCTAATGAGTACTAAGGCTGATCGAAGGACAGGTGTGCCAAGAGCCAAAGCTGGGATAAGAGTCATTCGATGTCCAAGGGACGATCGAAGAATCTAAAGTTCTTTCACTACGGGAAGAAAGGCAACATCAAGAGACATTGCTTTGAGTTGCAAGACGGGACGAAGGAGAAGGGAAAGAAGACGGAGAACTCTGACACAGTGGGTGTCATTTCGCAGGTATATCTTCATCTCAGTGGATCCTTGATAGTGGTTGTACATTTCATATGTGTGCAAACAGGGATTGGTTTGACACATATGAGGAGAAAAATTACGGCGAAGTTCTTATGGAGAACAACACTTCCTGCAAGATGGTAGGCATGAGAATAGTTAAGTTGAAGATGAACGACAGTACGATTCGTTCGCTTGGGAGCATAAGGCACATTCCAGCTCTAAAAAAGAACCTTATTTCCTTGGGTACCCTGGATGCAAACGGATACACCTACTCATTGAGAGATGGGAAGATCAAAGTTACTAAGAGATCACTGGTGGTGATGAGAGGAGAGAGGTAGACGAACAATCTTTACAGACTGTCTAGGAGTACAGTCTTGGGTGGCGCGACAGTCACCACAAACATTGGTTCAGAGAAAGATCCGGCTTTGCTATGGCATTAGAGGTTGGGCCATATGAGTGAAATGGGGTTGCAGAAACTACACAGTAGGAAGTTGCTGAAGGGTGTAGGTGAGTGGAAATTGGAGTTGTATTGATCATGCATCATGGGAAAATAGTCCAAGGTTTCGTTCAAGTTGTCTTCTACTGAGAAAAGAGCGAAGGGCGCTCTTGACTACATTTACTCCGATGTTTAGGTATCGGCTCTGACTCATTCGCATGGGCGAGCACGATACAATGTTACGTTCCTTGACGATTACTTCTGAAAGGTTTGGGTCTACTTCATACGTGAGAAGTCTGAGGTGTTTGATAAGTTCAAAACTTGGAAGGCAGAATTGGAAAACCTAATGGGGAAGAAGATCAAGTACTTGAGGAGCGACAACGGAGGCGAATACAAGGATGGAAGGTTCATTGAGTTCTGTCAGCAGGAGAGCATTGTCAGGCACTTCACGGTGAAGAAGACCCTCAGCAGAATGGCACTCCAGAATGGATGAACAGGACTCTCATGGAGAAAGAAAGGTGCATGCGAGTGCATGCAAATCTACCCAAGTCCTTTTGGACAGAGTCGGTTAACCATGCGTGCTATTTGATTAATCGATCTCCTCGAAGCTATTGGAATTCAAGTGTGCCGAGGAGGTATGGTCGAGAAAAGACATGAATTTTTTCAAGATAAAGGTGTTTAGATGCACGGCGTTCGCTCTCATCCCAAGTGATGAGAGGACAAGTTGAAGCCAAAGTCACAGGAGTGCTTGTTCCTGGGCTTTGAACGAGGTGTGAAGGGCTTCAAGTTGTGGGATCTAAAGAACTGGAAAAAGATCATCAGCAGACATATTATCTTTGATGAGTCGACCATGCCAATAGTAGAGGCAAAGGCCGATGCGATAAAATTCAGTTAGGGAGAGAAGACTGCTACAGAGGTTATCTTGACAGATATAGGTGAAGTAGTCGGCACATCCGAGGGTGATATGGACGAGCAGCAGCAGGTGGAGACACTGGTAGAGACTCAGGTGGAGGCTTCGGTACAGGCTCAGGTGGAGGCTTCGTACAGGCTCAGGTGGAGCCTACACGCACAGCTTTGAGAAAGTCAAAAAGGTCCATCAAGCCTCCTCAGATATACGGGTAGGATGATGAGGCTTACTATGCCTTCATTATTAGAGAAGACGATCCAACAAGCTATGAAGAGGCTGCAGCAAGCAGCGAGGGGCAAGACTGGATGAAGGCGATGAAGGATGAGATGAGTAGTCTCCACAAGAACTCTGTCTGGGAGTTAGTTCTGAGGCCCAAGGGAAAGAAGGTCATAAATTCCAAGTGGGTTCTCAGGAAGAAGAAGGGTATATAAAATGAAGACCCAAAGTTCAAGGCATGTTTGGTCGCATAGGGGTTTACTCAATGGGAAGGAATTAACTATGAGGAGATCTTCTCTCCCGTAGTCAAGCATACCTCTATTAGACTAATACTGGCTCAGGTTACTCATCATGATATGGAGCTAGAGTAGATGGATATGAAGATGGTGTTTCTTCACGAGGATCTCGTTGAGGAGATCTACCTGTCACACCCGGACGGGTTTGTTGAAGAAGGCAAGGAGAACCACGTGTACAGACTGAAGAAGTCAATCTATAGACTCAAGCAGTCACCGAGGCAGTGGTACAAGCCCTTCGACTCGTTCATGGTACAGATCGGTTACTCGAGGGGGATGTATGACTGTTGCGTCTACACTCACACCTTTAGAGATAGAGAGACTGTGATATTGATGCTCTATATCGACGATATGCTCATCGCATGTTGTGACAAGAGTAAGATAGTCAAACTCAAGAAGATGCTGAGCAAGGAGATCGAGATGAAAGATCTCGGGGATACAAGGAAGATTCTCAGCATAGAGATCAAGAGGGACAGAAAGGCTGGGAAGTTCTGGTTGTCTCAAGGAACCTATATCTGAAAGTTTCTTGAGAGGTTTGAGATGAAGGATGCAAAGCCAACCTCTACTCCATTAGCTTTGCACTTTGCTTTGAGCAAGAGGCAGTGTCCTACCATGGAGAGGGAGATCCAGGAGATGCAGAAGACATCGTACGCTAGTGCGGTAGGATGTCTGATGTATGTAGTGGTTTACACGAGGCCAGATCTGGCACAAGCGGTGAGCATCGTGTCCAAGTTCATGTCGAATCCATGGAAGGTCCATTGGTACGCAGTCAAGTGGATCTTAAGGTATTTGAAGGGCAATGCAGAGAAACGGATCTTGTTTGTCAGATAGAAGGGGAGAGATTAGTATCAGAGGATATTCTAATTCAGACTATGCAACGGATCTTGACAGGAAGTCTACCACAAGATATGTGTTCACGTATAGAGGAAGTCTATGCTACAGTCGATGACAGCGCTTTCTACTACTGAGGCAGAGTATATGGCTCTAACAGAGGCTGCAAAGCAGGCTATCTGGTTAAAGATCCTAGCTGGCGAATTGGGACTGAGTCAGGACTCAGTTACGGTACAATGCGATAGTCAGAGTGCTATTTGCTTGGCAAAAATCCCGTCTTCCATGCAAGGACGAAGCACATCGACATTATGTATGACAGGATTAGAGACTGGCTGGAGGATGGTGAGATCGATGTCGAGAAGGTTCACACAGATGAGAACGCCTTAGATTTTCTTACGAAGCCGATTACCAAGGAGACGTTTGAGCACTGCTCAAGCTTGCTCTGACTTATCTCCTGCTAACGCAGTAGAGAGCACCTCGCTATCTGAGGTGCAATGGAGGCGAGTTGAGAATCACCAAAGTGGAGGTACGTTGGAACAGGAGCATTGGGTGAAAGTTCACCAGGTAGAGTTTGTCGGAGTTTGGCACAATTTCAGTGAAGATGGAGCATGCAAGGAGGACTCGGAGTAGACCCTGACCATGCTCGTCGGCTGACCGGTGCATTGGGCGCCAGGTATGTTGCGTCGGGTCTCCTGAGGGTGCCACCTTCTCGGGTTGGTGCCCAAGGTGCACGATGAACGGTGCCCAGGGCGCTAATCTTCAGGTTGGTGGCGCCAGTCTAGGCGCCCGTTTTTTGGCATTTTTTTTATCGGTGGCTAGGGATGACTCCCTCAGTGGTGCCCACTGGACGCTAGGAACGATTCGTGCCCGGGTTGGACATGCGGATGCACAGTTTTGTGGGACTTTAGATAGGGTTTTGCCCTAATTTGTTGAAGAGGTTGTCATTATGTTTTGACGGCACGATTTAGGGTCTTTTTTGGGCTTCTCACTTGTGTTTGAGAGACGAGAAAGATTGGGATCTTGAAAGGAGATTGATCTCCTTGAGATCTAGTGGAGCGAGGAAGAAGAAGGGGGTTTGTAAATTCCAATATCTAATTCCATTACTCCAAGGGCAGTGACCGACACCTGCAGAGGTAGGGATTTTCGAACTGCGTGAATAAATTCTCTTATGTCATGTGATTGTTTCTTTGTTCTATTTTCTTTGTGAATTGTTCGTTCTTGGTGGATTCAATCATTCTCTTTGGATCGTCGGAGATCCAAAAACCCTATATCGCTTCTGCGAGCGTTAGGCGATGGATCGAGACCTCGTCTGAGGTGTTCCATGCCAACACCTATGGCATGAAGATTGATCTCAAGCCGTTCAACGGGAAGGCCAATTTCACGTTATGACAGAGGAAGATAAGGAATATCTTGATACAGCAAGATCTCCTTATGTGTATCATGGGCAAAAAGCATGCATCGAAGGAGACGATGGCTGAAGCATGGGCGAAAGCCGATCAGAAGGCGATGAGTTCCATAGAGCTTCATCTGTCGGATGAAGTCATGTACTGTTTCATGGAGGAAACATCAGTGAAAGGTACGTGAGATAAGTTGCAATCACTGTATATGGGAAAATCTCTCTCAAATAGATTATTCTTGAAGGATGAGCTGTACGATCTGCGTATGGATGAAGATGGGGATCTGATGGAGCACCTGAACTGGTTTAACTGATATATTTTAGATCTTCTGCGGGTGGAGGTGAAGTATGAGGAAGATGACAAGGCACTGCTCTTGATACGGTGTCTCACCGTCCTACAAGCACTTCATAACCACCCTGATATTCGACAAGGAAGCTCTCAAGTTTAAGGAGGTCGTCTAGGCAATCATTTCCTATGCAAAGATGTGCAAGAATATGAGAGAAGATATGAAGGGTGCGAGACTCATGGTAAAGAGTTCTAATAAGCACCGAGGCCGATCGAAGGACAAGCGTGCCAAAAGCCAGAGATGGGATAAGAGTCGTTCGATGTCCAAGGGACGATCAAAGAATCTAAAGTACTTTCACTGTAGGAAGAAATGCCACATTAAGAGACATTGCTTCGAGTTGCAAGACCAGATGAAGGAGAAGGGGAAGAAGATGGAGAACTCCGACACAGCGGGTATCGTTTCGCAGAATGGCAATAGCGAGTTTCTCTCCGTATCCTTAGGTACATCCTCATCTCAATAAATCCTTGAGTGTGGTTGTACATTCCATATGTGTGCAAATAGGGATTGGTTCGACACATATGAGGAGAAAAATTATAGCGAAGTTCTTTTGGGGAACGACGCCTCCTGCAAGGTGGTAGGTATAGGAACAGTTAAATTAAAGATGAACAACGGTACGATCCATTCCCTTGCGATCATGAGGCACGTTCCATCTCTAAAAAAGAACCTTATTTCCTTGGGTACCCTGGTTGCAAACGGGTACGCCTACTCATCGGGAGATGGGATGATCAAGGTTACTAAGGGATCACTAGTGGTGATGAGAGGAGAGAGAGGTAAGCAAACAATCTGTATAGATTGTCTGAGAGTACAGTCTTGGGTGGAGCGACAATCTCCATAAACATCGGTTTAGCGAAAGATCCAGTATTGCTATGGCATCAGAGGCTGGGCTACATAAGCGAAAAGGGGCTGCAGGAACTACATAGAAGGAAGTTGTTGAAGGGTGTAGGCGAGTGCAAATTGGAGTTGTGCCGATTATGCATAATAGGAAAGCAGTCTAAGGTTTCGTTCAAGTTGGCTTCTATTGAGAAAAGAGTGAAGGGTGCTCTTGACAACATTTACTCCGATGTTTGGGGACCAGATCTGACTCGTTCGCACGGGAGAGCACGGTATGTTCCTAAACGATTACTTCCAAATGGTTTGGGTTTACTTCATACGTGAGAAGTCCGAGGTGTTTGATAAGTTCAAAGTTTGAAAGGCAGAGGTGGAAAACCTAACAGGGAGGAAGATCAAGTACTTGTGAAGTGACAATGGAGATGAATACAAGGATGAAAGGTTCATCGAGTTCTGTCGATAGGAGGGCATTGTCAGATACTTCACGGTGAAGAAGACCCCTCAGCAGAATGACACTGCAGAAATAATGAACAGGACTCTCATGGAGAAAGGAAGGTGCATGCGAGTGTATGCACATCTGCCCGAGTCCTTTTGGCAGAGTCGGTTAACCATGCGTGCTATTTGGTTAATCGATCTCCCTTAAAGCTACTGAAATTCAAGTGTGCCGAGGAGGTATGGTCAAGAAAAAATATAGATTTTTCTGAGATAAAGGTGTTTGGATGCAAAGTGTTCGCTCTCATCTCAAGCGATGAGAGCAACAAGTTGAAGCCAAAGTCGTAGGAGTCCTGTTCCTGGGCTTTGAACGAGGTGTGAAGGGCTTCAAGTTGTGGGATCTGAATAACTGGAAAAAGATTGTCAATAGAGACGTTATCTTTGATGAGTCGACCATGCCTATGGTAGAGGCAAAGGTCGATGCAGCAAAATCCAATCAGAAAGAGAAGACTAAAATAGAGATTATCTTGATAGATATAGGTGAGGTAGTTAGCACATCCAAGGGTGATGTGGACGATTAGCAACAGGTGAAGACACCGGTGGAGACTCAGGTGGAGGCTCCGGTACAGGCTCAGGTGGAGCCTACAGGCACGGCTTTGAGAAAGTCAAAAAGATCCATCAAACCGTCTCAGAGATACGGGTGGGATGATAAGGCTTGTTATGCCTTAATTATTAGTGAAGATGATCCAGCAAGCTATGAAGAGACTGCAGCAAGTAGCAAGGGGCAAAACTAGATAAAGGCGATGAAGAATGAGATGTGTAGTCTCCACAAGAACTCCGTCTGGGAGTTAGTTCCAAGGCCCAAGGGAAAGAAGATCATAAATTCCAAGTGGGTTCTCAGGAAGGAGAGTATGCAAAATGAAGACCCAAAGTTCAAGGCACGTTTGGTCACAAAGGGGTTCACTCAACAGGAAGGAATTGACTATGAGGAGATCTTCTCTCCTGTAGTCAAGCATACCTCTATTAGAATTCTACTGGCCCGGGTTGCTCATAATAATATAGAGCTAGAGCAGATGGACATGAAGATGACATTTCTTCACGGGGATCTCAATAAGGAGATCTATATGTCACAGCCGGATGGATTTATTGAAGAAGGCAAGGAGAATCATGTGTGTAGACTAAAGAAGTCAATCTACGAACTCAAGCAGTCACCGAGGCAGTGGAATAAGCATTTCGATTTGTCTATGGTACAGATCGATTACTCAAGGGGGATGTATGACTGTTGCATCTATACTCACACCTTTAGGGATGGAGAGGTTGTGACATTGATGCTCTATATTGACGATATGCTCATCGCATATCGTAACAAGAGCAAGATAGTCAAACTCAAGAAGATGCTGAGCAAGGAGTTTGAGATGAAAGATCTCGAGAATGCAAGGAAGATTCTCGGCATGGAGATCAAGAGGGATAGAAAGGTCGGGAAGCTCTGGTTGTCTTAAGGAACCTATATCCGAAACATTCTTGAGAGGTTTGAGATGAAGGATGCAAATCCAACCTCTACTGCATTGGCTTCGCACTTCACTTTGAGCAAGAGGCAGTGTCCTCCCACAGAGAGGGAGATCCAGGAGAGCAAGAGGCAGTGTATGCAATGGTTTGCACAAGGCTAGATCTGGCATAGGTGGTGAGCATCATGTCCAGGCTCATGTCGAACCCGAGGAAGGTCCATTGGCAAGTAGTCAAGTGGATCTTAAGGTATTTGAAGGTCAGTGCAGAGAAATGGATCTTGTTTTCCAGACAGAAGTGAGAGATCAGTATCATGTGATATTCTAATTTAGACTATGCAGTGGATCTTGACAAGAGAAGGTCTACCACAGGATATATGTTCACATATGGAGGAGGTTAATCTGCTGGAGGTCTATGCTACAGTTAGTGATGGCGATCTCCACTACCGAGGCAAAGTATATGGCTCTAACAAAGGCTGCAAAGGAGGCTATCTGGTTGAAGGGCCTAGCTAGTGAATTGGGATTGAGTCAGGACTCAGTTACGGTATAGTGAGATAGTTAGAGTGCTATTTGTTTGGCGAATAATCCGGTCTTTCATGCAAGGATGAAACACATCGACATCTGGTATCACAGGATCAGAGACTGGCAGGAGGATGGTGAGATCAAGGTCGAGAAGGTTCACACAGATGAGAACGCCTCAGATTTTCTTACGAAGCCGATTACCAGGGAGAAGTTTGAGCACTGCTCAAGCTTGCTCCAACTTGTCTCCAGCTAGCGCAGTAGAGAGCACCTCGCCACCTAAGGTGCGATGGAGGTGAGTTGAGACTCGCCAAGATGGAGGTTCGCTGGAACAGGAGCATTGACCAAAAGTTCACCAGGTGGAGTTTGGCACAGTTTCGGAGAAGATGGAGCGCACAAGGAGGACTCGGAGCAGAGCCTGAGCGCGCCCGTCGGCTGACCGGTGCCTTGGGCGCCAGGTGTGTGGTGCCTGGTCCCCTGAGGGGGCCACCCTCTCGGGTTTGCGCCCAGGGCGGCGCCCTGGGTGCCAGTCTGGGCGCTCATTTTTCGGTGTTTTTTTTTGTCGGTGGCCCTCAGTGTGTGGTAGTTCGGCGGTGCAACAGACGGCGGCTAGAGGTGGTCTGGCGGGTGGCACTCTGGCAAGGTTAGCGGTGGTGATTCGCAGTGGCCACCAGCAGACGGTGGTTTTCGGCGGCAATTGGCCGGCGACGATGAGCGACGCCGGCGGTGGTTCGGCAGTAGTGATAGGCGACGATCAATGGTCCGACCAGTGGTAGTCCGACTGACTACCGGTTGTGCTACTACGACGGCGCTCCGGCGGCTTTTCGACGAGGTGGGGTCAGCTAGTGTTAGGGTGGGTGTCTTGTTGTCTCGATTATTATGCCAAATGATATAGATTTTTTTATACTATTTTATTAATATCTCAATATCTATTTAATTAATTGGTTTTTAATCCGTTAGGGGCAGCTAAGCCGCTAATCAGATTTGAATACAAAAGGTCTCAAAATCAGTTAAGAAACTTAAAGGGTAATAATTTAATAAAACCCTTGAGCTTCTTTTAAGGTTATATTTGTATATTCTTCTTTATATTTAGCAATTGCTGTTGGTACTTTGGTTGGGCTTGAGTCTAATAAGGCTTAGGTTTTGGGTTCAAATCTTATTATAGGTATGTTTTTATTTATATTTTTAATAGGTCATACGATCATTAAATAAAAAACTTTTTTATATTAAATTTAATCAATTGTGCTTGAATAAGCGATTTACTCAATTGATCATTATATATATATAATAAATTTTTAAATGGGGGGTATTACAAGATACATTAGTATCCTTGTCTTCAGATTTGCTTTTTTTTTTTTCATAAACCTTTAGAGGTAATTGGAATCACTATGATTCAAAGACTTGTAAAATGAGTTAACCATGAATTTGCTCGAAGAAGAGAGTTGCCAAGAAGTGGAATCATCAAGAATTGATATAGAGAAGAACTGAACACATGGACCTCATCTCTTTTTGCTTTTTCCCTTCAAAAAACTCTTCAAAGATTTGATTCCTTAGGCTTGTAGGTTTCTTCCATCATTGTTTACTTTGATTTACGAAATATTGGAGAACTGGTTCAGATCGTGTTAGGGTGATTCAAGAAAAGTTTGAATGGCTCTAATCAAGGGTAGAGTCAGATTCATGTCGAAGATGCAAGAAAGAGAATAACAAATATGCAATTTATTAGAATATGAAAAAATTTATGGTGATATCATATATAAACCTTAAAAGAAATTTCCATAAAAGGAATAATAATAGAAATTTTCATAAAAGGAATCATAATAACAGCAACAAATGGCAAGAAAAGTATGATGATTATGGTAATTAATGGAATGTGTACATAGGTGAAAAATGAGATTCTCACTCATGGGAACTTAAAGTATCAGGTATACTTTTTCCACACAAAGTATAGGTCATCCGATATATGAAATTTAATCATTTTGACGCGGTCTATGCGATGGTGAAGCCATATATTTTATTTGAGCAACTTGAAATTCAATGTTGCTTGAATAAGCATTTTACTCTATTGATCTTTATATATAAAAAAGAAAATTTTAAATATGGGGTTTACAAGATACATCAATATTCTTGTTTTCAGATGTGCTTTCTCTTTCCATAAACCTTTAGAGGTAATTGGAATCACTATGATTTAAAACTTTGTAAAAGGAGTTAACCATATATTTACTCGAAGAAGAGAGTCGCCAAGAAGTGGAATCGTTAAGGATTTTTTTTTTTTTGAAGGTAGAATTGTCAAGGATTGATATATAAGAACTAAACACTTGGACCTTATCTCTTTTTCCTTCCCCCTTTTAAGCAATTCTTCAAATGTTTGATCCCTTAGGCCTATAGGTTTCTCTCATCATTTTTTGCTTCAATTTATGAAATATTGGGGAGCTAGTTCAAATTGTGTTGGGATGCTTCGAGAAGAGTTTGGATGGTTATAATCAAGAGCAAAGTCAGATTCTTGTGGAAGATACAAGAGAGAGGATAACAAGTATTTAATTTGTTAAAATATGGAAAAAAAATTATGGTGATATTATATGTAAACCTTAAAATAAATTGCCATAAAAGAAAGCATAATAGGAATTTTCATGAAAGGAATCATAATAGCAGCAACTAATGACAGAAAAAGTATGATGGTTATGAAAATTAATGTGACTGTGTGGGTTAAAAATGAGATTCTCACTCATGGGAACTCAAAGTATTAGGTATATATACTTTCTCTACACCATTAGAAGATATCAATCCAAGCAAAAGTAAATTCAGGAAAAGAGAGAAGAAGAAAAAAAAAGATTTACATGAAAAACATCTCCAAACGAGGAAAACAAAGGTGTGTGTGTGTGTGTGTGTGTGTGCACTCAAATCTCTCTCTCTCTCTCTCTCTCTCTCTCTCTCTCTCTCTCTCTCTCTCTCTCTCTCTCTCTCTCTCTTCTCACTTTTAGATCTAGATCTAACTCCTCAAGTTCCTATTTTGAATCCTTGGATCCTTAAGTGAGCACTCCCTCCTCGTCAGCAAAAAATAAGTCTTCTAACCAATTCATTTTTACAAGTTTGTTAGGCTAGGTTGTCAACAGCTGCCAAAGTCTTCCTTTACCATGTTGCTTTGATTTGTCCACGCCATATAATATCATTTCCATAGGGCACTCAAAATGCCTACTAATTGCCTCTAATTTCACTAGTTAATTTACATATTTACCATTATTTATTAATGGTTGCTTTGCTCAGCTCTCTTTTCTGATATTACCCTTCTTGGCTGCGCTCTAAGCTTCCTTAACATAATTCTCTCACTGATCCAAGCGTAAATCTTATATATCGTGCACAATCTCAGTTATCATAATGCATATTTCAGCTCTTGTGGCTCATATTTCTTCTTTTGTGAGATGGAATATTTGGATTTCTACTTTTTTTTATCATTATTTCACTAAGGACTAGTCTCCATCTCTCATGGTAGCAGTTCTTCTGAAAGATCACTAAAACTAGGAAAAACAAGTCTGGAAACCATCCAAACGACCTTTTGGGGGTTGGAAATCAGGTTTAATGGCAAAACAATTAAGACGACATCAATCTCATGCAGGCTTTGTAAATTTGGATCATAATAAGAAATCCACTGACTGCAAAGTTATTGTTGTTTGAAGTTGATAAAGAGCTAGTATTTAGACCTACTAATAATCTAGTGAGTTTAGGACATTTTATCAACATATATGTACTGTGTCAGATAATCACCATTAATTGGTCTTTGGATTTATTTGCTATTCAGATATCCAGATATTTACTGCTTAGATTTCTAAATACTCATTGCTCAAATGTTTAGATATTCGTGACTCACATATAAAAATGTCCATTGCTAACGTTGAAAAAGATGCAGAGAAATCGATTGCTTGTGGATTGCCTGCTAAATCTCGTTGTGTATTTTAGTCAGTAGATAATGATACTTCGATGGTTGCTGCCTTCGGGGAGCATATTGAGAAGCCTGATAATGTGGAAGATCAGTCGGGAGGAATTTCAAGGAACTCGGGAGTGTGTCGTACTTTGCCTGCTGTTATTCTAAATCATCCAAATCCATTAACAGTACCAATCTCGCATGATGGTCTAATCCCAAGAAAGAAGCCAGGTAGACCGGGTACAAGGAGTCAGTCTTCGGGAGCAGGTGCAGCCCAGACTGGTGTGCTGCCATCTAATTCATGACCATCATGAGCTGGAACGTTTGAGAGATCAACAAGAGAGATAAGAAGGTGAATTACTCAGGCTATTTCGTGCTCATTCTGCGGATTGTTGCGGGATTATTGAGACTAAGGTCAAGGGGAATAACGTTAAGCTATTGAAGCATTTGATTCCGTGGGGTTGGTGTTGAAAAGGTAATGGTGTTTGAGAGGTGAGGCACCGTATAATTGTTCTATGTAACAAAAGGAAATGGTCCATTTTCAATTTTAGCATTCACCAACAGCACATTACCTTGGAGGGACATCATCTCAAGTCCGATCAAGTTATTCTTTTGTCGTTTATTTATGGGGCGAATCAAGAAGTTGAACGGCAGAGCCTTTGGCGGGAGATGATTGGGATAAGCAAAGTTTTTGGGGAAAAACCTTGGATTCTGATAGGAGACTTTAACACGGTCAGGGTGATTGAAGAAAAAATAGACAGTAAAAACATCCCTACTCCTTACCTGCTTAGGTTTAATGCAACTATTGATCTCGCTAATCTTACATATCTGAAGGCCGGCCACTGGTTTTCATTTCTCCTGGTCTAATAGATAGGAAGGCCGGTAATAGAATTCTAGGTCGGTTGGATAGGGGATTAGTCAATGGCCGCTGGATAGAGAAGTTTCCAGGCTCCTATGTTTCGGTTTTACCCACGGGTACAAGCGATCACTCACCTCTTATCTGCCATTGGGAGGACTCCATTAGTTGGGGCCCGAAACCCTTCACGTTCTTTAACAATTGGAGTAATCGCAGTGACTTCACGGAGTTTGAACTATACTCCTCGTGGGATACCTCAGTTTAGGTTGACGCACAAACTCAAATCCTTGAAAAAGGATATACACAAGTGGGACAAGATAAATCTTGTTGGGGAGTGCAATGCTGCCTTAAGAATTGATGCGGTTAAAGGGGAATTGGATGGTATCAAGGCCCGATTGCAAGCAGATCCTCATTCGGACTCTTTAGCGTTGCAGGAAAAGAGATTAGTAAAAGATCTCTCTCTTCTACATTCCGAAGAAGAGGCCAATGCATGATAGAAATCGAGGGCTTACTGGGTTCGATTGGGCGACCGTAATTCCAGGTTTTTCCATTCTCGGGTCAACGTGAATTGTAATGTTAACACTATTTCTTCCTTGTTGAATTCCCAGGGGACAATTTTATCTTGCCCAACTGAAATCCAGGCGGAAGCTTGTAACTATTCTTCAGAACTCTTCTATCACGAGGAAGAGGTAATTACCTTCAAACATATACCATTCAAACGGGTTGTTTCGACATCGGCTGCAGCTTGGGTTGAAGGCTCGATTACTCGCGAGGAACTTGATTGTGTCGTGTTTATGATGGATGGTGAGAAAGCTCCAGGCCCTGATGGCTATACCGCACATTTCTTCCAAAGTTGTTGGCCTAGTATAAAGAATGATGCTTGGGAAACAGTCTCGAATTTCTTCAATGCTGGTAAGCTCCTGAAGGAGATTAACCATACTTTTATAGCCCTCATTCCGAAAGTAGCTAATGCGAGCCAACTCAAAGACTTCCGTCTAATTTCTCTCGGCAACATTGTATACAAGTTCATTGCAAAGATTTTGTTTAATCGGTTGCAAGTTTTCATAGTAGAAATTATTTCCTCTAACCAATCGGCCTTTATCCCTGGTCGCAGCATTACTGAAAACATTCTTCTTGCCCATGAACTAGTGAGGGGGTTTGAAGTGAAGCGTTGACCTAAGCGTGCCTGTGTTAAGATTGACATAGCAAAGGCTTATGATAAGTTTAGCCAACCTTTCATTTTGCATGCGTTACATTGTCTTGGATTCTCTCGGAGGTGGATTGGCTGGATTCAAGAGTGTATGTATTCCTCATCTTTCTTCGTTCTTTTGAATGGGACCCATTTGGCTTCATAAATTTTACTAGAGGAATTCAGCAAGGGGACCCCTTGTCCCCGTATCTCTTCTCTATAGTGATGGAAGGGCTTACTCTGGCTTTGGAGAATGGGTTGTTGACCAAAAGTTGGAAGAGCTTTTGTGTTGGAAATGCAACAGGTGTCTCGCATCTTATGTTTGCTAATGATTTAATGATTTTCCCAGTCGCTTCTAAGGATTCCTTCCAAGGGGTTACTCTAATTCTGGAGGATTTTGGTAGAGAAACAAGGCTACATGTGAGTACGGCTAAAAGCATGATGTACAGGTCAAGGGCAGTGCTTAATGGCCCGGAATTGGTGGAGAGGATGGGGATAGAGGTGGGGGTACTACAGGTTAGATACTTGGGCTTGCTCCTTTTTCCGGCTAGAAAAAAGTTACGTCTATTATATCCCCTAGTGAAGAAATTTCAATTGAAGCTTGCTTCTTGGGAAACGAACAAGCAATCGTTTGGTGGGAGACTGATGCTTATCAAGTCAATGCTGTATGCTTATCTCTATTATTGGGCGGCCGTCTTTGTCATTCCCACTTCTATCCGGCTATTGCTAAAACATTGGATGTGTAAGTTTCTTTGGGGATCTTCCTCGGTTCATGTGAAGTGGTCAGAGGTGTGTAAACCATTTCGTGAAGGAGGTCTGGATATCCGAAGAATTTCAGACATCAGCAAAACTAGCTATATGAAATTGGGGTGGACTTTTTTGCATGACATGGATAATATCTGGACCAGGTGGATGAGGGGCCGATACCTGAATACTCAATCGTTCTGGGAAGTAGTCCCAACTCACTCCTCTTCGACTATGTGGAGGGGTATCTTTCAGAGGCGGGAGGATTTGACTCTGAATTTGTACTATTCACTATTGTATTGTTAATGGACAGGGTATTGATCGATGGTGAGATCCAATCGATGGGAGGAGTCCTTTACAAATTGTTGGTATCCATGCAGTTCCGGATTTGGGTCAAGGTTGGCAGGATTTAAGTGGTTGGATTGCAGATAGGGCATGGAATCTTCCACCTCGCTAGCAGAGCTATTTCAGATCTTTTCCGACTAGTCCGGGATATTCCTATTGATCCGGTGAAACCTCCTTACTCTATCTTGTGGAATAAGCATTGCAATGGGTTATTTTCCCTCAAGACGGCATGGAATTCCATCCGGAATTTAGGGACTATTAAGGGGTGGGCAAAGATTACTTGGAACCCAGTTTCTTTGCTGAATCACAGTTTCTAAACCTGGAGGGTTGTGCGTGATCAATTGCCTACAATTCAATGGATCCAACGTAGAGGAGTTTTTCTGGTTAATAGATGCTGTCTATTCGAGAGGGATGAAGAGATTATTAAACATCTATTCTTCAGATATACATGGGCAGCTGTTGTTTGGAAGAAGTACTATGACAACATGAGCTGGGACTGTGAATCTGCGGGTAGCACTATAAAAAAATTTGCAAATTCTTGTTGTCCAGGCCTAAGGGTCCTCTTAGATTGGTGGGCCAATTTCTTCTTACCACAGTGGTTTTTGTGGTTTGGGGGGAACAGAACGGCAGGATGTATGATGGGGTGCTCTGTTCTACTTATGAAGTCATGTCCAAAGTTGCAGCCCGTTTCATTGAAATTCTCATAAATAATTTGAATAAAGCAGTGGCTCAGATTGCGGAACCTTTGGTCCGATATTGGTCTCCCTCCATACAAGTTGGCTTCTCTGAGCATGGGTGGATTGAATAAGAGTCGGTGGATTGTCAAGTTGGACTGGGTATGTGCTGATTCGTGTGGAGATTCCAATGGTGCAATCAGTGCTCTTGGGGATATTTGATTCTTGAGGTCTCTTGGTTGGGGTTGTGTTTCCGTTAGGATGTGGATGGTTTCTTTTAGTGGACGCCATGATAAACTTCATCAGGTTTTGACCTGGTGTATATTAGAGTAGTGGGGTATTTTGGGCTGTAATCCTTCACACTTGCTAGATCTTTGGAGCTGGCTTGGTTGGGATTCTGGCTAGCTATCTTGTAGTTTAGAGGGCCCAAGCCATTCTAGTGCCTCGTTCTAGTTCATTTCTTGTTTGGAGGGCCCAAGCCCTTCTCGTTCCCTCGGACTGTTAATTGCGAGCTTAGAGGAACACTCTCTTTTGGGGGATCTTGCTCTCCTCTCTTCCTTGGCTTGGGGAATGGGGCGTTTTCGCAATGAAGCTTGGAGGATCCTAGGCATCCTAGCCCCTCGTTCTGGCTCACTTCAATCTTTTAGAGGGCCCAAGCCCTTCTCTTTCCCTCAAGCGGATCTTGATTTTCTCACTTCCATGGCTCGAAGAATGGGACGTTTTGACAATGAAGGTACTTGGTTTGCTTGCGAGTATAGTCATATTTGTATTTGCTAGTTTTTGGGGTAGCCTTCTGCTTAGGGACTAGATTCTTTCGGTAGCTACTATGTTGGTCTGTCTACAGCAGGGATCTGGTTCCCTTTTGCTCCTGCTTACTTATTCAGAGTAAGTTGTGCGTTGTTACTTTTTCTTCCTCATTTATTGATTCATTTTTACCCCTCAAAAAAAAAAAATTGTCCACTGCTAGATGTCAACCCTTACTGTTATTTATCCTGCTACCACGTTTTATTTTTCTAGTTATCTGTTGTCAGCTATCCTTCTTAACTACCCAGCTATCTAATTGAAACCCTCATATATCCTTTGTCACTCGATGTCACATATTATATATGTTATCTCATGCTATCAGATTTTACAAAGTTATCTTCTTCTTGTTATCTCCTTCCAAAATCATTGGTTGCGCAAATCATAATAGAAACACATCAGATATCCTTAAGTTAGCTATTTTGTTTGCATTTCTCTAAATTTTTGCAGATATTCTATCATTACTCCTATTGATTTGTCTGTCACATGTATAAGGTGACTAAGGTCCAACCATGCATAAGGTGACCCCTTCATCATCCCTAAATGATGTGTATATCAAATATTATAAACATGAACTAGCAGCATTGATTCTTCCACGAAAACTTCTTTTTTTTTTTGAAATCTTAGATTGTATAGTTAATTTTGAACACTACAATTGATCAAACAATTATTTTTTTTATTAGGTGGTGTTATTGGATCCAATGGGTTCAACATTCCAGAAAAAAATCCAATAAGATGAGTAGTTACGGTCATAAAATGAAAGGTACATTACACTTTACCCCCTAAAGTTTAGCTCAAACACTTAACCCCTCTGTAGTTTATTTTGTTCCAAATCGCTTCCTAAAGTTTGAAATGTTAGCACAATACCCCTTTTGTCAACTACTTAATTTCCTCATTTGGTAATTTCCATCTGATCAAAACTGAATTGAAGAAGGGCAAAATGTAATTTTTTGGTATCATGTGATATAATTAATTACTAAATTACTTTCAAAGGTGGCATAAACCCTAAGTAGATCATTAAATAATGTACATGTGGATCCTAACTGAGTCCATTTAATACAAATTATGTCTTTTCTCTCTATGATCCATGAATTACTATTGTTACCCTCTCAGGGCTGTAAATGGGCTTGTTATGGGCCAAGGCTTGGCAGCCCTATCAACTTTAAGTTGGAGTTGGAATGACTAGCTTTACACATTCTACAAGGTTAAGCTTAGTTTGTATGCCCACTGGCTGGCGCAGTAGGCGCGACTAATCAGAGTGGGAGGTTTATGGGATAGTTTCTTCCGGTCTGTTCTTCGAGCTCTCGTTCACGAGGACTTTCAGATCATTTAGTAATGACCCATCTGATTTAACAAAAAAATATTAAAAAGCTTAGTTTGTAAGCACCGAGGGTGTATTGGCAATACATTTGGTGATCGATGATTATGAAATATTACTATCATACTATGCTATCATTATAATTATTTTCTTTTTTTGAGAATCCCTCATGGATGCGGAGGGGACCGATGGTCATATCTAGGTTTTTTTTTTTTTTGGTATTATCAGAGGGGAGGTTATAAACTGACTTCCGAGAGGCGCCACGTTCCGGCGCAACATAGGAAACCACCTGTAGGTGGGGAAAGACAACCACTGCCTGGTGGAAAACTGACAATAATGCCATAATTGGCGCATCTACAGAGACTGCCACTACCTTTGGTTTCACTGTTTGGACGCAACTTCTTCTTGAATGTGCGAATCCAGACTGATCTTTTTAGCTTTGCCATCTCGAGCATGTCCCAATCCGGACTAATCTTCTTAGATACCAGTCGTCTATGCTATCATTATCACCTCTCGCTATCTATATATTATGCACTAAGCAAGATGCCACCATACGATCGGAATAGACAGATTTAACAAGGGTGAGCCTTTTACCTAGGCCGGGGTGTGAATGGGTTAGGTCGGGTTGAGACATCGGTACAAGAGCAAAACATCCGATCCGAGCCCAACCCGTTTAATAAACGGGTCAAAAACTTAATACCAAAACCGACGCCTAATAAACGGGTTGACTCGACCTGACCTGTTTAGCTCATTTTATAAATGTGTCGGGTAGGGTTGGGTCAGGTTGGCTCAGGCTAGCTCAAGTTAGGTCAACAGAACCCATATAAACTTGTCAGATTGGATCAAGTCACGTCAGTTGAACCATGCTTGATCGAGTTAGGCCAGGTTTGGGTCGGGTTGTTGACCGATTGACACAACCCATTTGGTAAACGTGTCAATCTGGTTATAAGTATAAACCCAAACCCAACCCACTAAACAAAAGGCTCGAGGCAACCCGTTTATGACCCGAACCCAATTTAGGACAAACCAAAACCTGCCAACTTCGGGTCGAGTTCGAGTTGGGTTGGTGGATCGGATAGAATAGAGGGATTGTATATAAATATTCCACTATGTTCCTAGGAGAAAAGAGAAAGATAGTACATAAATATTCTAACCAAACCATCAGGCTGCATTGAATAGAGGGATTATATTTTCATTATTCTAACCAAACCATCAGACTCCATCCAATAGAACAAGCCTTCCACTCATAATTGTGCCTCGTGCAAATGGCTCCACTGAAGAGGGAAAAAATTGAAAACTGCTATGGGGCATGAGTCCATTGCAGCGACATCGGGATCATTTCTTACGGTTAGGGCTGATTTTTGGATGGATCAGACTGGAATAGGAGTGTTTGGAAAATTTCTAAATTTTTTCGGAATTCCAAATGGCATTCTGATTCCAAAATCCAATTCCCATTCGAATTTTTTGGATTTTTTCATAATGTTAAATTTTCA